>CAXIPT010000003.1:2364247-2399396 GCA_964030475.1 Tethya wilhelma | reverse complement strand
ACACACACACACACACACACACACACACACACACACACACACACACACACACACACACACACACACACACATACATACCAATGCAAAGAATCTAAGTGAATGCTCCCTAATTGGTCCTCTCCGTCCTGGCCTGGAGGTGGATAATGACCTGACCGAGACATCACTCCTTGCTCTCAATTTCACCCATTTTGAGTTTGTCTCCATAACAGTAGCTAGTCTGGATGGGCAGCTGTTCCAGTTTGCTGGGACCGACAATGCTACAGTGTTTCAGGTTAGTTTGCTTGTTGTGTATGTATACCTTTCAGCTTGATGTATCTACTTGTATACATATAGTCATTCCTGTGCATGCAGGCAATACTGATAATCTTTTAGGTACTGTGGAAAAGATAGTAAACAATATCAAAATGTTTTCTGTACATGCTATTATCCCATCAAGTACATTGACTGATGGCAATGCCCATTATATAATTATTTATTATCAAGCACTCACAGTGCTGCTGACAGTGTGTAATCAGTGATATTTCCCTGTAGCATTTGACATTTCCCTGTGGTTTTGAACTTAAGTTATTTGTTTGTAAACTTAACTACCTTAAAGGGCTACAAAGCAGTTATTACAGCCTATACACTGGGCTGTCTGGAGTAATGCCCTCTGGTTACTTGTTGCACTTGAGCTTCGCCCTGGGGCAGTACTAGTACTGCACATTGCAAGTTGCTTGTCAAGCTCAGTTGTAAATGCATGGGCGTTGGCTCTGTACCTCAGTGTTATGATATCGTGCGAAGCCATTTGCATGTATCAAAATAAATAGGCTTGAAGCCGCTACATGGAAGCAGCAAATCAGTGATATCAAGGCACTGCAGCCCTACAGGACCCTAGCAGTATTGTAACTTTTACATATCTGGGCCCACTCAGTTTACTGCTCCTTTTGATGGTGGACATATTATAACACGGAAGACGTGCATGCACTATAGCTACTACAAAGAGAATTCAGCAACATCTGAAGCAGGCTTTCAATCATATTGGGTACAGGTGATGAATACAGCCAACCACCACGTGAGTCAATGAGCTCTAGTGATCGTGATAGTGAGCACAAGCCTATCAAGGCAATGACTCTATTAGTACTTAGTCTAAGTAACAAGATGGATTTTGTAGTTTTCACCTTAAGAGATATTGCACAAAGTCATTTGAGAAGCCCTGATACACTAAAAGAATTGATTTATGATCAAGTTGGGAATGTTTTATCAGACAGGCTGGACTGTTTAGTAGGTTATATTATCACAAGTCTGAAAAAGTATGGATTAATAATGAGCATGATGTGTAGATGCTGTTAATTGATGAACTAGAGCACTGAAGTGTTGCAGGCAACACCTAGAATAGACGACCTCTACCAATTTCCCAACTTCTCATACTAATGTGTTTGTACATGAAATAAAGATTAGAGTCTTGAAGTAAAAATACGGTTAGCCAGTATCTGTTTATTCATTTTTTAGAAGCTCTGTGTGAACAGAGAGTAGTTGGACAGCATACAAACTACATGACCCTGTCTATACTGCTCTTCAGTAGGCTTTATGGGCAGAAATGCTTGTCGGTAGAGGACATGAGAGTATGAATGATTCTCCAGCAACACTATGTTTGCAATGGCACTAAAGGATCTATTACGACTGCATTATCCCCAAGACAAACAACAGGTGCTACATGTAGCTACAGATTCTCAGGCCAACTAAAGCAGTGACCCTAAGAGGAATTCAAGTATATAGAGCAACTGAGAGAGGTAGTAATTTTGCGGGAGATTGGTGCTCTTACTGATGACGAATATCAAGAGCAAAGGTCAGTTGTTTTGATCTCATGCGCAAGCTTAATAAGTAGTGTTTTATCTACTGATACTATTTTATTTAAAACCAACTGCACCTGACAATAAGAAATTGTTATTATAATTACATGAATTCACATTGTTTCTTTTTGTTTATTATCACAATTATTAATAGTTAGCACAAGTACCCGCAGTGCTGTATGTAATGCAAACAATCTTGTTCAGTAACATTAGCTACAGTGCAAGGTGAAAATTGAAAAACAGTCTCATATGCTTTAACAAAAGTTTCAACTTTTACACGTATTCAATCGCACGTGGCTTTATAGGTCTGGCAGGAATCGAATGAGAGCACCAACACTATGTATTATTTCAGCTACCCTATCATCATAGTGAACAGAGCAGTTGTCCATAATCACCACTGAGTGGAGTTAATACCATTGAATGGTATAATTGGAATAAGACATTTTCTATAAAAATCTTCAAATGTGTTATCATCAACTACATGTATCTTCCAGCAAGTGACATCACTCTAATAGAGTAAATAATTAATGCGTACTCCTGCATGCTTTAGCTGAAGGTCAGTGGCAAGCATACCTCATATGCTATAGCCATGCATAATGTTCTTTCGGTAAAATCCGGATTCATCAACCCACACCAACATAGCTAGGTCAACAGCGATATTTCAGCCATGAATCTGCCCCTAAAATTGTTATCACACTGCAATGTTACATGCTACAATCTCTTTCTACTGAAGCCAAGATATTGCATTGTACGACAGATAGTGGAATTGTGCACATGAATCCCAGTCATTTTTTGTACAATTCCTCTTGTGTCTCATCCAGATAAACATTTGGCTTAGCTCCTAGCAAGTGTATCATAACCAGCATCTCGGTTTCACCTATCTTCTCACAGATCTCTCAGACAAGAAGAGAATATCACTTACTTGACTGTAGCTGTATATCCTGAGTAGCACTAACCATACAGCTCTCCACCGCATGCAAGTCAACTGAGTAGCTAGTGCTTTGGCATTGCTGACAGCCTGTACTGAGTGTATTCAAATATATACTGCCAAAAATTCAAATCCTCCAGCACTGGCGATAGTACACATGCAGGGTGCACACACAATTGCATTTGCTGCACTATATGGTTTGTGGTAAGTTGTCATAACAGAGGCACCATCCATTTATAAATTAGCTTGACAAGCAACTTGCAACTGGCAGTAACCACACTCGTACATTATACTCCATACAGCCCAGTAAAGGGTACGTGTACATGTAATACCTATTAGAGAACCAGTCAAAATGGTGAAAATTTTTATCTATTATAAGTATTCATTTTATTATTTCCGTTTGTTTATATATATTCTCCCTGAAACAGTTTCACATCACTAGTCCAAATGCAACTACAGCTACACTGATCCGAACCATTTTCCTTACCCCTACTACGAATGCCTCAAAGAATGTCACCTCACTGCAGTCATCCACCAATGGAGAGTTTATCTTTGCCATGACAGACACTAAGGTATGGCATAGGTATATATAGTAAATATTTTAAATATTTGCCATATATTGTCTGATATTCTTCAATACCTGACAGATATATAGAGTTTTACATTTCCTAATAAAATAATACTTCCTTTTAGGAATATAAGCTGTGATGCTCACAATGTAACAAATTATATTCTGTGAATAAGCAACTATAATTATATGTACTTAACTAGCTGCTTTGCATGCCGTACTTATCAGAGTATGGCATGTAAAATTATGCATGTTTCAAGTAATATGCATATGTGCCATACAATGTCATATCTAGTACAAACATGAAATTCCCAAGTAAACTGCTCCTTTGTATTGCACTTATTATACCTGATTTTTAAACTATTGCCTCACCAAACTATACCTACACACATACTCTGGCAGCTGTTCAGACACTCTGTTGATCAGTGCCACACCTTCACTTCCTGTGCCTCATGTACGACCTCTGGTGACCCCATATGTGGATGGTGTGTTCTATCTGGAACATGTACTCGTCGCTCCACATGCAGTGCTATTATTATGACACAGCAGCCTGGATCACCCATCTGGGAGTCAGATGTGAGCCGTTGCCCAGAGTGTCCTATAGACCCTTGTGTAGGAGCCACTTGTCCACGCTACCTCACTGCTGATTGTGAGGCTAACCTCTTCGATGGATTGTGCACTCCAAATTTTATCTGGAGAGAAACAAATGTCACTGATCGATGCCCGGTGAGAAGATGTGCCGACATAGTGTGTCGTGAAAATCGTATTTGTGTTGAAGAAGTAGTCCCATCTTCTTGTCCTGACAATGAACCAAAGTGTAGGCAGTTCCTCAACACTAGGTGTGTGTTACAACCTCCTATTACTGACTGTAATCTATTGGAGTGCCCGGAAGGAATGGTGTGTCGTAACAGGCGATTACGAGAGGGAGTGGTGTGTGCTATACCTCGAGATTGCAGTCAGATAGAATGCGACGAAGGTTTCGAGTGTGTCAGGATAGATGGCAGAGCTCAGTGTGTGCAGACACTGCTCACTTAAAGCCTGGGTCTGTTGGTCTTTTGGCAAATCAAGCAAAATTGTGCTAAATAAAAATATAATTGACAAGATATACTGTTATTTAGGATGAAAATCTTTATAAAATGTAAGCTTTGTATTACATGTTCTGTAATATCGGATAATTAATATTCATGGGAAAATTAAAATTTCAGCACAATTCCTAAAACATGAATTATTAATTAGGTGGTAGGCTTTCCCTGTTGCTATGGCAACTAAAACTTGACAAAAGGTTCGTAACATCACGAACTACAATATACTTATTATAGGGGTTGAAATTTATCGTACCATTCATGAGATAGCTATAGCCAAGAAGAAGGGTTCGGATAGTGTGCATTTAATGGAAAATATTGAATATCTCTAATTAAGACATGTTTCAAGACACACCCCAGAGGGATTATGTTAATTATCATGCACTGTACAAAATATGGTTGCCATATCAACGCTGGAAGCCTACCGTCTAATTAATTATTCATAATTTGCTAGTTTATGAAAGCCAAAGAGATCACATGACCTAATTTTAATGCCAATTGAATAAATATTGAACAAGTAATTTGGTCATTTGGTATCAAGAAAATTCCAATTTATTAGGAATATACAAATCAGTACTGAGCATGCTGTGCGTCTATTACTTGGTTATAATTATTAGACTTTGAAGTACCAATATTGAAATCACTATCTATCAATTCCTTCCCGCTCATGCTATCACCCTTAAGCTTATAAGGTGTAATTAAGCAAGGTATTTTGTCTGTTTTGTGTCAATTGCACCCTACACTGTGCTACTGCACTCTACTCTAAATTGAGTGCACCAGCCCAGCCCAGCCCAGCCCGACCCTTTCGGCACTACCACGTGACTTGTACTCGATCCTCAAATAAGGCATATATCCCTGTATCCGCATGCTTTGGCAGGTGACAACCTACTCAGAATGCCCGATTACATCGGGGATTTGACCACCACACTCAGCTGGCAGAGGTTCGGTTTGGTGACCCTCTCAGCCACTGTAATTAGATAAACATGAATCAAATTCTTCTCTTTGGCCTCAAGCGCAAGTTTGCTGATGTACATATCCAAGAGATGAAAATTATGATAACGATCACCAGACTGGGGACTTTCGTAAATCTCTATATGTTTGTTTTTCACATAAAGTTGAGCAAGACTGCCAGAGTGATTTTTTTTATGAATATTTGTATAAGAGTGGCCTGTCTCTGTCCTCTTGAACTGTGAAAGTTGAAGGTTCTTATGCTCATCTCGACCTCTCAATCAACAGATCTTATCGTTTTACAATAAAAAACTGCATGTAATAAACTTAAGGGATTGTCAATACCTAGAATACCAGATTCCCAGTTTGACGGTTCTCCTTTTCCTGAATTTCTGTATAGTGCACCTACACCACTTGTCCAAAGATTTCTGTAAACAGAGTTTCTGGTTTGATGAAAAGTGTAGAATGCTGGCTCATTTTTGCCAAAATTAGCTATCTTGTGTGATCTATGTTTCTTATGTGACATTGCAGACCAGAGAAGAGCAGCTGAATTGATGAAGGAGGGTATGATTTTCCAGTCATCTCTCTATAGTCTCAGCATCGAATACAGACAGCCATTTATTTAGCTGAAGTGGATGGTTCATCGTTGTCTTCCAGCAAACTCTCAGGACATTTTTCACCACTGACTGTTGTTACTGTTTCTGTAGTATAATCATGGCTCAAAATTATCCACAGCCAATTTTGTGGAGCTTTCAGTGTTATTTTGGCACAAATGGTTTAGACAGAGCCTCCAAATTTAAGCGATTTAGCGTTTCAAAACATCTTTTATTTCTGATGGCTTAATTGGCTGACGATGACTGTAAAGGGTGGGGCACTAAAGAGGAGGGGCCAGGTTGAGTGCTTATTTTAATAGCTTTTAAAAACTTGAACTTTTCATCAAGTTATAGAAGAATCGGTGGATGTCCTCTCGTCTTTGGTGCATGTGATCTCATTTACAGGCTAGGAATAAGCTGCTTCATTTGTTTGTCCAACTCTTCTCCGTACGATTTCTTAAAGTTTCGTACAGTACCTTAGGAAATTTAACTGAAAAGTGTCGTCTGCCTCTTTCATTTCCATTCTCAAGTTCATATTTCCCTATCTGTTAAGGTGGGTACTTAGTATAGCTACCTCGTGGATTTCTTTTCTTTGAGGTAGGTGAAGGATCAGACAGGACAGCCGACCACACTAAGTCCTCATTCATTGATTGAGGGCAATCGAGTGAGGAACAACAGTGCCAGAGACTCTAGAGTGTGGTGCATCTTGCTACTGGAGAACGTGATTCAATCCAAACTGGATGAGAGACATATTTGTTCAGTCATTGATCACATGGCTCTGACCGTAATGCGCATGACATTGTGCTTTATACCAGTGCGATCATGGACATACATTATAGCTTTCTCTGCGGTCTCAGAGGGAACCACGAGTGTCACCTCATTTAGACTCCAATTTTACACGAAACGTTGCTGGTAAGACACAACCATATGACAACCAATATGTTATTGCTTGTTTGAAGAAGCTTTATCAGTCTGTTGCATGGTCATCTATCTAAGGAGATTGCAAGATTCACATGCACACTATATTATGCTTCAAGACTGCATGTCAGCAAAAGTTGTACTTACCCAACACAGAAGATCACCACAAGTACAAAAATACCAGTAGAAGTAACAATAACAATGGAATTTATAGACAAAAACTAGTTGTGACATCAAGAAGTACGAATCCTTGAAGCCAGGGGAGGGAAGGTTTGAAGATGCTACTGAAGATATCCTCAGAGATTAAACAACGATAATGGAGATGAGATCGCTTCTGAGGACTCTAACTCCAGTTCTGAATATTCTAAAATGGAAATTGAAAAAACAAAATAAACAAAATTTTCACTGTTATGAATTCTATTTCGTGAGTTCTAAAATTAGTGTTTTCTATGCTTCTTGCTAAAATGCTACCCAGTTTTAAATGTGTTCTTACGATACGCCCAAGAAAGTGGTTGATAAAAGGGATATCTGTCTTTTGACTTCTTGATTGATACTCTAGATGACTGTGTGAGGAATGAAAGCATTGTTAATGCACCCCAAGATCTCTAGAGCACAGATTTACTTAAGCACAGACTCACTGAGAGCGGTCACCTCTCCTACTTTCAAGAATACAAAGAAGGCCAGACAACAAGGAGCCATTTAATGCACATCTGGGTCACCTGTGCAAGAGTTCCAGCAGGAAGACGTGGCTTCTGAGGATCACCTTTCTGAGCCTCATACCTCACGACATGTTGTGGAGTATATTTATTGCCCCACATGGATTCCGAAGATATATTATATCTTGTGCACCACTCTGAGTCTCAATGATGAACACCTATAGGTAGACCATGATTATCCTATAATTAAGACCCTGATTAGATCAAGAAAACAAAATTCCATTACTTAGTATTATAGTGTCCAACAGAATACCAAGGAACTGATATGGGCTACCAATGCACCTGCTCACACACCCACTGGGCTGACTACAAAGAATTAGCACATTTATCTTGTGATAACTTGATGTTCCTTAATCCATATTGATCCGTTTTAACTCAATGATACACAAACAACTTACTACTTAAATACAAAACTGATAACCACAAGGCCTATACAAAAAATAATATTAGTGCAGATTAAAAGAACTACTTTCTAGGCATAGATGAAATCAGAACATGTGACTCTTTTCACAGTCCAGAGGATATCCTGTACCTATTCACATCAAGCACATTAGCACTACTCTGATCTTACTAACAGCAAAACCTAAAAAGGCTAAACTGTCACATTCCTATCTTCAATATACTACACATCTATATAAACAAGCATAATTTACAAGCAAGAAGTCATCCTGTGTAGCTAGAGTGAACTCTAGATCATAGATATAAGGTCAGGGTTCCTGCAAAAATAAGAATTAATCTTGTTTACTAGCTTTGTGACCATTGGGACTATGTATCTTTGTATAAGCAAAATTATTATAGTCTTTGAGTGATATTTTGACAAAATCCAGAAATTAAAAGTTAATATTCATTAATGATAAGCTTTGAACAAAATCCCTTAAAATATGAATCATTAATGATTTAGGAAGGCTTTCAGGGTTGCTATGGCAACCAAAGTTTGACCAGAGGGTCATAACATTATGTTCTGTACTGTACAATATATTCTTCAGGGAGGAAATTCTCTCATAATATTATAGCAGAGGCAATCCAATACGGCCAGTATGGCCATGGCCGTAGTGCTTTTTGGGCCTATATTATACCCAATGATTCAGAAGTATACTTCACAATTACAGTTAGTCTGCACATGACTCAGGTGCCTGGCTGTTTAGTCGGCTTGTTAGCTACTTGTGCCATGAGCAGGCCTGAAAGCCGTCAATTATTTATACCGTTATAACAGAATTAAATTGTATTTTGCTTGATTTTTTTATAGTGAATAGCCAATCACCAGGTGAAAGCATGTGTCTCACATTCTGTGTCCTCATGGCAAGAGAGTTCAAGCATCGGTAGTTGTAGCTCAATTTGTTCTAGTTCTAAAGTTTCTAGCTCTTGTCTGTCAAGTAAAATAAACATTTCTGAAAAACCCAATCAACCAAGAACCTTAAAATCTACTAAATCAAAATGTACCGTAAGTAAAATCTATACGATCGTGATCCAAGTCAGGCCTATGTTGTCCAAACTATAACAAACTGGGTATTGTTTGAAAGCTCTAAGTGTGTTAAAAATATGGCCACAGTTTTGTCAAATTCTTTTGGACTCCAATGTTTGTGGCCTTTTTTTGATCAACTAGATATTCTCACGTATTGTTTGTTTATTATTAGTCGTACTATCAAAATGTTAGCACCATTGTAATCAACATAAGAAGGACTTTCAAATGGTATATAGATTATCGTTTTTTAATAAAAAATTTAAAAACGGAGTTGCTTTGATTTAAAGCACCTTAAAAATCAGCCTCTTGAATCAAAATGTGAGCACCTTAAAAATCAGCCTCTTGAATCAAAAAAAAAAAAAAAAAAAATGGCTGAAAAGGCAGTTAAAGTGGCAGTGTTAGAGGGTGATTTTGCCTCCTTGGCCTCACTTGGCTTTCCCCTCTCACTGACTCTACAACTTCAACAAAGCTGTTTGAGTCTGAGTGATGCACTGTGGACTGCTAAATCAACCAAGGAAGGATTCTCAGTCAGTTTCTTCTGGCCCAAGACTCTGTCCAAACGGACTAACAAGAAGCATGCTCAAAAGAAGAGGAAAAGAAACAGAGCTAAAGTGTCTAATAAGTTGTCTACTACAACAGCCAATCTCAGCCAATCCACTGTTTCCAAACCTTCTGAGCTTGACTCTGAGCCTCAACTTGCAACTCCAAATGATGCTCGCCAGAGCCCTGCTGGATCGATTGACCCCAAAGTCCTCAATCCTCCAGTATCTCATCCTGATTTATCTGAGTGTAAGGACATTACCTATGAAGAGCGTGACTACACTCCTGGAGTCAAGTACCAACTTGCCAATAGTGAGGACAGCGGATGGACACCAGTTGTCAAGAGAAGATTCAAGATCAGAAAGAAAAGATCAAAGAGTACTGAATCTAGTGGGAATGATAGCAACAGCGGTTCTGAGTTGGATGTTTCCTGTTCTAGACAAGTAAAATTTGAAAAACGTGATGGAATTCCAGGGCTAACCATCTTTCGAAGAGGACCTCCCACTTGGACACCAATTAAATCTGCAAGGCAAGACTCGCCTGTAGCTCTTCGAACTAGATCCCGGGTCAATCGTTCAATTTCATAGTTTGTGTGTATGTGTGTCTTATGTTTTGTAAAGGCTGCCAGTTTGTTCTGGTATGGTCCTTCAGTGTGCATACTAATAGTCAACATCACTCACTTCATAGCTAGTTACAAGTAATTTCTATGCTCACTAATATCCCATGTGCACTGTAAAGCAATATTAATAATAATAATAATAACAATAATAATAATATTGTGATTTATATGCAATTGTGGTCCAACTCAGGCCTAACTATTTTACAAGTAGTGAAAATTTCAAAAAATACATAGTGTAGGAATGGGCAGTGTGGTAAAAAGTATTGGCACAAGGCATGTCTCAATTTCGGCACATGACTGTCACAGAGTTCCTTTGTGGCATATATTTATGTTACCTATCTATAGTACAACAACCACACACAAAACTGTTTGTGTCCAAATAAAACTGCAGGAATTACTTGGCATTTTGAACGTGGTATGCAATAATACAATATTTCAGAAAATCTTTACTCTTCAGTGGCAAATAATCATCTGTATATCTGCATACAAAGAAACAAACAATTGCATATATTTATTATTGGTTACTATCAGTATGGTTAAGACAGTATAATCATGATACAGTATTATGTCCTAAGTGTGAGCAAAAGATGTAGACTGGTCGGCTGCTGATGCAAGATGGAATTTTCAGCTTTCTACAAAATCACGACAATGTCAAGTTACATGTTAGTTACAGTGATTGTATGATTCAGCTAATTTTTTCTGCACGCGAATTATTATCCGTGTTCAAAGGGAGGGAGAGAGCCTGGAAGATTTTAATCACGTGCACATCGTGGTTGGACATGGTTAGGGCGTTGTGGTCAAAGTCGCCCATGCTTGCCCTTTGATCCAGTTTGTTGCCACTCAGAGTCAACGAGAAGCTGTCCTTTTCCATCGTGAAGCTTCAAATCTATGTCTACTTGGATTTATACTAACCTGACTCAGTGAGAGAGTCTGTAGTTTCCACAGACTTGCATTAAGTCGCCATTTTGTATGAATAATAGTGGTAGCAAAACAGTTCAAAACGGCAAAAGTTTGTCAACTTTCTTTTTCTCCAGGGTAGTAGTTAATGCTAACAGCACATGAACAGAGCACAGTCTATCTCTTTAGTTTCTTCGAGACAACTGTTGATTCACAAGTGAAAAGACAGCTTCTCGTCCACTCCAAGCGTTAAAAATGGATCCAAGTGCAAGCGTGGGCTATTTTGACCGCAACGCCCTAACCACATCCAACCACGACATGTACATGATTAAAATCCTTCCAGGCTCTCTCCCTCCCTTTGCACGCGGATGATAATTCGCGTGCAGAAAAAAATAGCGGGAGAGAGCCAGGTTCGAGGCTATCCTGACCTAATCCAATAATTATCGAGTTTGTAAATTCACAAGTCAATTGAATCCTTTGTCAAAGCCAATGAGTTGTAACGAAGCAGTGCACCACAGCTATGGATCATTGTTACTATTCTATCCACGTGCATATGATGTATAGAACAGCTATCCATGACAACTACAGAATGAGTGTTTGTACCACTCCCAAGCATGACATCACTCCAATGCTGTTAAGCATAGCGCGTAGCTACGTTGTTTCCACGTTGCCGGGAAACCCCCTTCCAGCTTAAAAAAGGGGCAGAGCTCTCAGTTCAAGCTTGTGAAACACGCGTATCAGAGCCTGTATAAAGCTACTGCAGGATTAGAACTCCTGAAAAAACTAAGCTGTTATGCATCTTAGAGCTAGCATGGCCTTGTTTTAAAGCTTTCTGGAAGTTGAAAACAAATCTAGTGCTAGCGAAAATGTGCTAATTAGGGGGCCTGTACACCGGGAGGGGGCGTGGTACCCCCAAAATTTTTCAGCGCTTCGCGCAGGAAACCCTCTCTAAAAATCCTAGCTACACCCCTGCCGGTCACCTCCCGCCGGGCGGTGACCATACTCTGAAACTATAACCATACTCTCTTATGGTATTCTTCCTATTGTATCCAGATTCATCCACACAAACTAACATATAGTTGGATCAAAAAGAAACATCTGCCATATCTCCCTCATCATCACATTGCAATGCTAGCCATTTTCTGGTAAAGCCTAAGTAGTGTACAGTCCGGCAGATTGTTGATACATGTACAGGTGTTCTAGTTGCATTGTACAACTCTTCTTGAACTTTACTGAGATAGGCATTCGGCTTTTTCCCCAAAAAATTTATTATTATCATCCACCATTTCAGCTTCATTTAATATCCAGAAGTGTACTTCACAGGAGCAACATCCCCAGTTTGGAGCTCAACATACCTCCTTACAGTCCTGTCAGATATAAACAGAGCATCCCCAGCCTCTTTGTAGCTCATTTTTCTCAGCATTACAAGCCACACAGCCTCCATCAAAGATCAACTGAGTAGCCCTTTGGGGAGCTCTTACTGTGGAGGTTGAGGACAAGCACTCAGGGGAGTTAAGGCATGGGACAAACAATAAGGCCTAATAAACTTAAAGATTAGACTATCTCCTTTCAGTTTTTATGTTTAGGTTTCAAACTCTGCATATAGATATAACTTTGGATTTGGAACCTCCGTACAAAATTATGTCATATGACGACGAATATTGGCATAATTTAAAGAAAACATATTTTACAAAAAGAGGATTTGTTTTCATAGTGCTAGAGGGCTGTTGTCATAGTTACTAATTAATGTTGGGGGGGGGGGATTTTGGCCACTTATGAGCAAAATAACCACTTAGTTATTAGCTGAGATGTTTTTTTTTCTGTTTTGTTTTTTTCTAATCCGTCAAAAGTGAATTTGTTACTTATTAATCAGACTTGGCTTGTTTATTTCATGGCTAAATGTTACAATATTGTTGCAAGTCCACTCACCACAGTCTGTACTTGAATCATACTTAAAACACATAAATATGATGTATCATGCATGGCGCATGGCATGTTGAGAAATGGTAAAAAATTATTAGACATAAACAGTCATAATCTGCACTGAATATAATTACGATATGATAATATTATTATGAATACCTATAATATATTATAGTGAATAAGCAGAATAATGCTGATTTTTTTTTCAGCCAATAGGCAGGACCTGGTCTGCAAAAAATAATTCAAAAATTAAATGGCTAAAACTGACATCCGTGAACAAGTGACGGTCTTAGATGGGACTTTTTGCTAGTTTAGCATCTCTTGGTTTCCCACTTCTGCTTGCTTGCAGCCTTTATCAAAGTGGTCTGGAGCTATCTGAAGCAATGTGGACAGGCTCTGCATGGTGCTGGTTTTTCAGTCAGCCTGTTTTGGCCAGGCTCCCTGAAGACTAGCTGTTGAAAGCTGTTAAACTGTAGCGTGTAAAGGAAGAGCTGTAAAAAGGCTCATCAGGTTCAGCTCAACAGTCACTCTTACAAACTACCCAAAGCTTAAGCTACTCCAATTGATGCCACTCAACCAAGTTCTAGTACACTATAGTGTCTAATTATAGCTTCCATATGCATGCACCTTTGTGTTGAAAAAAGCGAATGCCACAATTAAGTGGTAAAAATGTGCAGTGTAGTGCTTGCTATAAACTGTATAAGGAACCTTTACCTACTACACAGGTAATCACATTCCCAGACCTCACCCCTTCTCCAAGGAGAAAGAGAGTCTGGTCTCACTATAGAGCAAATTCTTGCATTGTGAGTCAGCAGTGAAACTGGATATCAATGCATTAATGAGCGTATACATACTGGACCAGCTGGAAGCTTATGAGGGGTAGACTGATTTATCCTGGCTTGATTAGCACCATATAAGTAATTCAGGTACACTTCTAGACCTGCAAATGAAAGTAAGATTTTCACGTGAAAACTTCAATGCCAGTAGTCATGTTTTTAACACTGCTGACTTAGCACAACCGGGAATTCACTCAAGACCAGACCTTGTTTCTCCTTGGAGAATGGGCGGGGTCTAGGGATAGTACAATAATTTATATCTAAAGTTTAGATTTTGATTGCTAACCTTTAGGCATCATGTGAAACAAGTATCAAAGAATGTGAAGGAAAGCTACCTTGTATGGCTCCATGTTTCTCTGGAACTTGATCGCGTTCAAGTTTGTCAATTAGGATTGAAGGAAGAAAGGAGAAAAGGAAGAAACAAAAAACAAAATTGCACTGTTGTGGCTCCCACCAGGACTCTCTTTATAGCTAAGGGGGGCCTCTAAGCATGTTTGAAGGCTTAGCTTTTTTTTCTCTGAGAGTCAGTTATAAGCATGTAATGTCCTATTGGGACAGTAGGCCCATTCCTACTATATATTTGCTACCATACGTATAGTAAATAGCTCAGCCACAGACCTGGTGAGATCCAGTACAGCTTAACTTCCCATTATAGTCAAAGTGCATGCATATGGTTACTACAACCTTCTTTTGTTCAATTGAAACATGCCACAATTATTTGTGTACTATTAGACAAAAGTAAGATAAGATAACGTCGGTTCCAATATAAAAGGATCAAAGTGGATGGCTGTAAGGGTGGTTGGTGTTTGAAACCATATTGAATCAGCTGGTGCATCCTTTAGTGGTCACTTGGAGTTAGAGTGAATAGAGATGTTTTTACTATAATATTGTCCGTCAATGGAAGCAGCTGCCACTGCATGTGAAGGGCTCAGAAGCAAAGTGGTCTATCCCCGAATGAAATGTGGGAAATTGTCTGAAAAGCCCAAAAAATTAATAAAAACGATACACCCCCCTCTACCAAATTGACCAAAATTTTAAAATTCTAAATGATCTCCAGCTCTCAAAATGAATTTTAAGAGTATTCCCCTCTAAGGGGGGTGAAATCAGGGATTTGTGGGTTAGACCACTTTGCTTCTGAGCCCTTCATGTATTCATGCAACCTGCAGCTGTGCATGGTGATAGTGTGTTGTTCTGTCATACAATATCTCGATCTGTCTTAGGTATACACCACGCACCGCATAGTGGCAGCTGTTCCATTCAATTGAACACTACATGGAAGTTGTACATAGTGAACTCTAATAATAGGTTGTTTATACTTAAGATTTACCACTACTACCTCCAGCTCTATGGCTTAGCATTGAATTAATCTGATCCTTTTCACCAAATCCATACCATTAGCTTACACCAATTTTGCAGATGCCCACAAAATTTTGTCATAATGTACAATAGTAATATGGGCATGTTGTCAGCGACCTGTTATATGAGACTATAAACTCTGTCTAAGCTGAGTATAGTCCATTTTAGTTGCCAGTTTTTTGAATAAGTAGCCATCAGGAGCAGTTGTGGCTACAACAACCACTTTTTCCCCTATATCATCTCATTATGTGTGAGCTACCTATATAAAAATTCACTGGAAAGTTAGATCCAAACTTGCATTTAGAAATAAAGCAAAATATTAGCCAAAATTTTATAGGAAAAGTCCAATACTTTAGGTATTACATAATGGAAAAGAATTTGGTTTCCATAGCTAAAAGATTAGGCTCTGGATTACTACATCCTTCATGTCACATGATGTTAGGTGCATGGGCAATGTAACTACATTTTGCCATAGTAATACATATTGTACGAAGATACAGTCTATTTATATCTCGCATAAAATTTTATCAACATAATATTATTAAGGAATGACTAAACAACACTTCAACACAAAATTAAGATTTGAAGATCAAGTAAGATCAAAGGTTATGGCAATGTTTTGATTGAGTTTGTTTTACTTCCTGTCGGGATCCATCAATTTTCTTAATTTTGTGTTGAAGTGTTGTTTAGTCATTCCTTAATACGTAGATAAAATTTTATCTTGGGCCGATAATGGGTTCCAGTTTAAAGTAGCAATTTACTTGCTTAGGTCTTGTTTATGTTACCGAAAAATTAATGTGTATAATTTTGGCCAATTTTCAGGACCTGTTCCAGCAAACTGCCATATTTTACTGGAGCCCATTATCACCCCAAGATAAAATTTTGTCTACATATTAACAAATGACTAAAGAACACTTCGACAAAAAATTAAGAAAATTGAAGCATCCCGAGAGGAAGAAAAAGAAACTTAATCAAAACGTTAACATAACCTTTGACCTTAGTGGATCAAATGCATACATGTAACATATCATTTTGAAGCTTATTTCAAGTGCTATTAGGAAATCTAGTTGGTTTCCTCATATCTTGCTTCTAGTCGAAGGTAAGTATATTTTGTACCGTAGAGTCAGTGAAAAATTGCAAAAATTTAATATCAAAAATTTAACCTGTTATAAGTAAAAAGCCGTACAACATTGGAGCCTAAAATTTGTTGTGGTTTTACATCTGAGATTCATGATATACCAAACCAACTTTGGATAAAATCTGAGGACACGCGTCATTTTTTTGCGTTGATTCCACATGGAATGACCCATAATCCATCAGCAATTTGCCTATCGTGAGAACATAATTATAATTCATGGACAATCGTCATATGATGCTGAAACACTCCAACAACCTAGGCAGAGCACGTATGGTCAGTATAATTCTTGTGGTTTTCTTGTTTCCTCAATCCTGGAACTATTGACAAATTGTAATATAATTTGGGGTATATCTCATAGTTGATCATAACTTGCAGTGTCATCTACAAAAATATAATGTCAAGTTTGTGGCTTGTGATACTGCTGCTACTTGGTACTTTTGTTGGGCAAGGAAGGAGTACAGGTACATACTGCAGTTTGTCGTGTAATAAATTTAATAAATGGAACCTTTTAGAACTCATAACATTGATCAGTAGTTTGTGTTTACACAGGGTCACCGTGTGGAACATATGACACAGCATCAAGTATATGTTGCAGTGGTGTTCTTCAGGAAAGAATTCAATTTGGAGATTTTGCAGCCTGCTGTGGCACTCAAGTATATGATCAAAGTTCTCACATTTGTTGCGATGGCGACATTATTCAACAGCAATCAATAGACCCAGCCTGTTGCAACCCTCACCTAGGCCGTCGACACTTGACGTGTTGTAAACGCCGAAGCTGTATTTATGCCCGGAGTAGAAAGTAACAGCTGATCTGATGCTTGTGTAGATGTATGACAGTAAAGATAGTTTGTAATTAGAGACTGAATTCTTTCTTGACAGCTATAGCTGAATTATACATTGTGTATATGTACTTCCTGTATTCATGATTGAAGTACAATACATAGAGTACAGGCTTTGTTATTATAACAAGTAGTCAAAATTTAAAAATGAGAAGTGTAGGAATGGGCAGTGTGGTAAAAAGCAATGAAACCAGGCAAGTCTCTGAATTTCGGCACATGACTACTTCATTTTCATGAGTAAATTGCATGCAAGTTCGAATTCCATCGTTCAATGATAATTGTCAGCCATTTGGCTCATGAGTCAATGCAAGCAATCACTTGATTAATTTAGATATAAAAGTAACAAGCATAATTATAGGATGTAGGTACACAGTAACGTATGAGCTAGAGTTGGGGACAATGCATGTGCCGAAGACTTGAGAAAGTGCATAGAAATAATGATACAGTTTTTGTTTGTGAGCATATGGATATAGTGAGAGTTACAATAGTTGAGTTAATTCGTTTTCAAAGACACTTGCAAGTATGTTGATAAAATTTTATGCGAGATATAAATAGACTTGTTTCATTGCTCTAAAAATTTTGTAAAAAATAAGCAGTGTAGGAATGGGTATTGCTCTAAAAAGCAATGAAACAAGGCAAGACTCGGAACTCCGGCACATGACTACTTCATTTCAGTCACTTAGCTGGACATATGCATGCCCCAGCTCATTATTTTGGTCAATATATAGTCATACAATCTTCAGCTACATGGTTTGCAATGGGGATGAAATAACAGCAAGCATGCAGGTACGTATAAAACCTATGTGAGATTATGAGACTTAGGCAAAAAAAATGAAGTAGTCATGTGCCGGAGTTCCGAGTCTTGCCTTGTTTCATTGCTTTTTAGAGCACTACCCATTCCTACACTGCTTATTTTTTACAAAATTTTTACTACTTGTTCATGCACTTTTTTCAACACTAAGGTGTTCAATTGCATTAAGCTTACAGTCTCAAGAAAAGCCGGTGTGCTTGCAGTAACATTGAATGCGCATGCGTGCAAACCATGTGGTCTATTGACGACCTTTACCCACATAAAATGTCTACATTACAGTATAGAATTTTATACCAGAATTTCAAAGCTGCCTAAAAGTTTTGTTTGCTGACTTTTAGGCAACAAGCGAGTATCAAAGAACGTACTACAGATGAGATCAAGTTATTTTGTATACTCAAAGTTGGCTCAATGTCTTTCGTTTCTCTGGAAATCGTGTTCAAGTAAGTCAGTCAGAAAGAAAACAAAATTGCACTGTTCTGGCTTCTTGCCAGTGCTCTCTCAAGAGTGCTCTACGAAGTGTCTGTGAGTTTTGTTGGTATATACAGTTAGAAAACTGTCCAAGGGAGGCCTCTATGCAGGTTTGAAGGCTTAGTTATCTTCAAGTTCTCTGAGAGTTTATAATATAAGCATGAACATTTTGTATTGTGTCAATGGGACAGTCGGCCCACTCCTACTATACGTACTACCGTACGTATGATATAATTGCACTCCATGGAATGTTAATGGGTATTCCTGGCTGGTGTATATATTGACAGTGAAAGATCCTCGTAGAATTCTGTATATAGAACATTGGCAGACAAAGTTTGGATACGTGTTGGTATTATTGCATCAGCGCATAAGTTTTTTTTTCACCAACACCCTTAATCTTTTATTACCATCGAAATATTTGGTGAAGTCTACATACCGTAGAGGCGTGGTCTCTTTGAACCATGGAGGATTAGGGAATTGTACCAGAGTGTATGTTACATAGCTAATATTCAACATAATAATTATACAATTATATACAAGCATGTGGAGAAGAGTGGTGTTGCTAGCTGGCTCTAGACTAACACATTATGGTCTTAGTATAGGTGGAGCTAGTTTTGTGTGCAGGGCAGAGCAAGTTATCCTAAGAGTAAAGATGAAGGTGTAGAAATTCTTTGACAATTAAGAAGAAAGGTAAATTTTCTGAAGCTTTCAAAAGAAAAGACTGGTGGACCATTCCTTAAAAGGTGGCCAAAGATACCCCCTGAAAGGCAGATGCTCTCTCTGCTTGTTGTGTTAAAGCTGTTAATGATTCCAACTTAAATCAATTCTATGACTTGTTAAAGAAAACACTCAAAAGAAAATTGCCTAATGAATTAAGTAATTAAAATTTACAATATTGATGAATTAGGAATGCTTCTTGACCACAAACCTTCGCACCTTGCCCTTGCTCCACACCGGATTAAAATGCTGGCCTTCAAAGATCACCACATGTGGGATAACAGTCCGGGCAACAAATGCCACAAACACTCTGTGGAATGTTTCAAAAAGTGTGGACTAACTAACAACTTTTAGGCAATAGAGTTATTTGTAAAACACATTTCACCTGCTCTGCCTCTACTGCTTCTTGTTAATGGGTATTCCTGGCTGGTGTATTGACCACACAAGATATATTCCTCCTGATGTTTATAGGATGAAGCTAGTTTCACAATAATTATAACAACATGCAACTATACAACTATACAATTCTGTATCATTTATTTATATCAGAAATATTACAAATTATATATCATTTGAAAGCACATTTCATGTAGTCAATACAAAAAAATACCTAAAAGTACATGGAGCATATTATATTAGAGTGTAGGTAGATCATATGCTCAATTTAGAGTAGAAATGCAGTCTGCTCAATTGCATGATTTACATCCATTAGATCAGACATGATAGGCTTTGGGTAAATGCACAAGAGAGGAATTAACAGTGATTGCTAATCTAGCTATATATAAATATAATCATACATTGTCAATATTATTATGATATTATGTGTAGAGTAATTATCATAGACAATACATAGATAATAAAAACTGTTATAATAAAATGTTATTGCATGTGTGCTATATTGTACAGTGAGGTGGCCTGGTGCCCAGCAGATGTATTGTCTGATGTAAAATCTGTAAATTCAACGTTGAGATGACCAGTGACAACTTAACAGATAAATTTGGATGGTCACATGCATTTCAAGCACTATAAGAATATTTAGTAATTAAAATTCAGTGTGCCTGTTCAATTTATTAATGATAAATTATTAATTGGTGTTTGTGACAGCAATGATTACTGATCATATAAATGCTCTACAATACAGGATACACTGGCAAGATATCATAACTTAGTCAGTCTAGAGACTCTGCTGGAGAGCAGAGTCTGTCTATCCACACCATGAGAAAGTTAAGTACCAATGTAGAAATCACTATCAATTCCTCCCCACTCATGCATCATCTATGTAAATAATTCGGAAATTCTTGTAGTTACGGGCTGTGGTGCCAAATTAATATAATTCTTATGCATTCACTACAGTTTACGAGTGAGAAATACTGTTTAGACCATGACTTACTCGTTAATCTTCACTATCACTGCCATCATTCATCTTCTTATGAAAATGTCCAAAGGAAAATACTCTCAAACTTTCAAAGTGGTAGTATCATTGTGAAGCTTAAACTATGCTGATTGTAATTTTCACCGTACCTTTTCAATTGAGAAAATTATAGGAAGGGAGAAAAGGGTTTTACCCAAAATGCTCTAATGAGCACGCTCTAGTCTAATTGCCAGTGTCACCACTTCCGGAGTGAAAAAATGGCCTTTTTTTGTACACGTCACTGAAAACGACCTAACTGCAAACGCAGCTAGAGAGACTGACAATGATGTTTGCAAAATGAAATATAATTTCTAAGTGTGACTACACCACCAACAAAAGTGTGTAAGGCCTGTAAACTCGTGAAAACTTGAAAACAAAATGGCGGAAAGATTGACATTCCATCATACTCATCTGGTTTTTGAGCCGAACGTTATCTGGACACTCACTCAACTTGAAGGTTAGTTAATAAGCTACCTTTACATATCTACAAAGTGCCTTAAAATTGTCCAAGACAAAAACGTCCCCATGTATACCTGCTGTGTTTAATACTTTTGTGTAAATAATATCACTCCAGAATTTCTTCGTAAACACCTTTTTATATATTCTATCTAAATCTACATATAATGCAAGATATAAGACAACTTTGTACCATATACCTGTGGCGATAACCGGTTACCGTGGTTCTCAGGGTTCCCACAACTAAACAACGTTGGTATACAGCAATGCCCATTAATATAATACTAGGAGGGTTGTAACTATGTAGTTGTAGTTATTGTAGTACTCTGATGAGGTATCACAGTTTGCCACATCTGTTTGGATCCCAGAAGTCCTAAGGATGTATCACCCTTCTAGCAATGTTATTACAGAATATTTTCCAAGCACAAATCCAAAATCCAGAAATCCAGCACTTGGAGGTTTACGAGGTAATAAGTTTTACGTTTATGATGATATCCATATCTTACAATGTTACAATAGTATTGCATTTAACGTTATGGCACAATATGTTTATGATTAACTTGATATCAGGTTATACTTCTACTCATGCAGGTACTTCGTTTTTTGAGGCCAGATGTGACGCGAGACTCAGAGGGTGGTATAAAAGTTGTGGCGATTCAGTTAATAGATGCCTCAGCCTACTACACTCATCCAAATGAAGAATTGCTGAGCAGCACTTCAAGAAGGTGGGGAATACAAATGTGTCTCTCGGTTTCCTCAGAGACACTAGTACAGATACTAAAGTACTCCCAAGAAAGAACGGAAAGAAGAAGTGTGCTATTATTCTACATAACCCCTCAATGCCGAAAGAGATTCTGCAGCAATTATACCGAGGTATGAAGTCCAGTGAGTAAATGTTTTTTACCTTTGGAGTTATATCAAGTCCAGTGAGTAAATGTTATTACCTTTGGAGTTATATCGGCATGTGTAATCCACAGTTGCTGGTGTGTTGACACCAGAAGAGCAGAAAACTCTTGAGGAAGAGAGGAGACAAGGAGAGGAGACAAGAAGAGGAAAAGAGGAGGCAGGAGGAGAGACAAGAGGAGAGGAGAATGAGAGGAGACAAGAGGAGGAAAAGAGGAGGCAGGAGGAGAGGAGACAAGAAGAGGAGGATGTTCTAAGTCGGCAAATGGAGTCTGCACTAGCTTTGTTGCAGCCACAAGTAGACAAAGACAAGTGCCCCCCAATGAGTTGCAAAGTCACACGCAATATCAAAAATATCACATTTATTCAATGTGACATATATGACCAGAGGTATCACGCCATATAACTGAGCCCCAGGAACATTGCCTCGTGGGCTGTCAGCTACTATGTAAATAAAGACATTATAGTAATCATTGAAAACCATGAGAACCACGAAAACCAGTTCTCAACCCCTCAAAATACATCTTTTCCCCCTTAAATCTTGCATTATCTACTGAATACCCAGTGACATGTATTCTGCTCAGTGGCAATTGATGAGGATGCATTGGTACATAGATAATGATCTGCCAACATGCCTTGAAGCACACTGCCTCACAGTGACAAGTACAATCACTTACTACTTGCGTTCTTGGACTAAAATAGTGCAACTTGTGCCTTACATCTGATATCCATCTTGCTGTATTGCAGTGGTGGATCTAGGATATTGAAAGGGGGTTTCTAACAATGGTGCGCGCGAAAAATTTCTGTGTAGCCATGCCCACTTTTGTTAAAACACGCCCATTTTATGTGATACTGCCCCACCCATTTTCCACTTCCATGAACTTTGCACTTTACAACAAGCGTCGATCGCGCTAAGGAGCTGACTAGCTAGCTGTTTTGTTCAAGTATCCAAGCTTTCTAAACTCTGTCTGAGCTAAGTTGGCACTCACTTTTGTGCAAATAACTCACGAACAGAAAATGCAGGACTTGGACGAATCTGCTCAGCTCTCCAACCCGGACAAAATATATAAAAAGCGCTTTACTGCTCTTCTTGGAACTTGGAGAAACAAAACTCGCCATACAAAGCTATGCGAGCCGTTTAGCGTTCTTTCTAATTAATGCTCGCTCTCACCTTTAAATCATGTGACATTTACTTTGAGCATCCGTAGAGCTCACGTGCACTTTGTTTATCGCGCTGCGCATTCTTCGCATTCAACACATGGACGGTCAACCGGATGGCCAACTCAGCTCAGACAGAGTATAGCTCATATTTCTTGTGCTAAATTCTCTATCAAGGCTCTCAAATTAAGTATTTTATACTTGTAAGAGTCCATAAGTTAGCTTTTTGTTGTTTGTTATACAAAAAAATTGTAAGCTGGTCTGGCCAAAAGGGGGTTTCCACGGAAACTACAGAAACCCCTCTGGATCTGCTACTGTACATGTGTTACTACCCAATAAAAAATTTTCTATAATTTCTACAATTTTATTTGGACAAATAATTTTTTGTATATTTGTTGTACTATAAATAGGGAACATAAACATACACCAAAGGAATCGCTGTGACTTCCAAGACAAAAACGTCCCCAATTAAGGTGAACAGCTGGGTGTATCTAGCCTCGTTCCCAGGCTCCTCCTTCACGAATATTTTCTTCGAAAATAAGGAAGGAGAGAGCCTGGTACCAGTAGTCACATGAGTGACGTACTGTTTTACGTAATTCAAGTTAGTTAGCAAAAGAAAGTTTCCTGGGAGCGACCGCGAACAGAACAGAACAAAAAATGCTTGAAAAAACTACCATTTGCTTGTTCAAAGTCATTTCTTGTGTGCCAAGAGTTAAGATGTACTTCCCAAACAGCGTTTGTGATCGTCGCTTTTATTTTGTACCTTGATTTGGTCAGACTGAAAGATCGAGACTGGACACAGAACCAAAAATGCTGATTCAGAGAGACTGCCATTTATCTGTTGCTTCTTGGACTATCTTTGGAGGCTACTAGCTGCTTTTTTCTTGTCTATTCCCATCGTCTTCTACGTCTAGCTCTCTCAGAGCTCGTAGATACGCAAAATTTTTGCTAACATCAACTGACCGGAACACGTGCGTGACGCATTTTAGATAAAGCGCGAAATGCTGAGTAGACTCACGTCTACCAGACGTCTACCCTGTACGTCACTTACGTGACTACTTGTACCAGGCTCTCTCCTTCCTTATTTTCGAAGAAAATATTCGCGAAGGAGGAGCCTGGGAACGAGGCTAGGGTGTATCACCAATTTATTACTTAACCATTTTCCCTTTTTAAAAGCCTCTATACAGCTAGAAACGAATTTAAACTATCTACAGTTTGTTAATTACTAGCTAGTTGAAAGTGCTAAGGATGCTAGATTAACAGGAATTTTTAGATAGTATCCAAAATGAGTATCCCTATATTTATGTAAATTTAGTCCGAATATTATCCGTGTCATAATGATATGGTGTGCAAATAAATTTGTACAGGCGGTATACTATTTCCGGTACACTGGTGATTAATTAGACTGATCAGTACCATAGAGGTTTGTATAGTAAATAGTTAGACATGCGTGTATATGTCCCCGAATGTCACGGACTTCCCTCTGTACAAGATTTGACTCAGTGCTACTTCAAAGGTAGTAAAACCAAAAGAATGCCATACTCAAGTACATTACGGCACGGGACACTCACGTATTGCCTGTAACTTTTCTCACTGACAGTGCTGTTGTCATGGAAACATGCGTACAAAGACTTTGCATGATGCTTAACATACTTGCACCAATATCTTGGTCATGTGACTTACCACTCGTTAAATATTTTGAATTAATGAATAATTAATTAGGCTGAGCTCAAGAAAAGTCTCTATGGCAACCAAAGTTTTATGTGAGAATCGACTTACCATAAAATTTGCCACTCCATTTTGATTACTTGTTGCCATGGTGAGATATGGGCCGAAACAGTGACGAGAGGTGTGCAATAAATGGAAAGGCTTTCGTATCTCACCATGGCAACAAGTAATCAAGATGGAGTGGTAAGTACATGGTAATTCGATTCTCATATAAATTTTGGTTGCCATGGAAACAGGTCTTGAGCTCGGGGTTTGTACCAAAATAATGTTTAGGTAACACTTGGCATACCCATAGATAATATAGACTACGTAACCAGGATTGGTGACTTCTCACGTGAGCAGTATATAGTCCTGTACTTTGTCGTTGGACAAAGAGTGTCGTGGTTTTGTTAAGTGAAAGATGCAGCTGGTGGCTAGTATAGCCCACACAAAAAGAGCCAAGAACGCATATACACTATGACTGCACGAAAGTTCAGGCATAAAATAAATAGAGCAGAGGCAAGTATTGGAAGTCATATTATTACAATCTATTGACATAATACAATGATAAATGAACCATTTAGTACAAAATGAAACAAAATATCTAAACGGCACGGCTGTTTTAGACTGTCCTGTTCAGCAGAAGCAAAACGCTTGGATAGAAGGCAACATAATGGATACTCCTATAGTTGATTAGAGTTGATTAGAGCCTACAAGTTTGAAAAAAAGTCAGTACTAAAAATTATACATGATAAATTATGACAAACTCACCCGCTGAAGTAGCGTACTTTTTTGGACTCATACTCGAGAAATATTCAACTTGACTGACTTTTAGCCACATAAACAGCTAGTTACAGAATTGAAATACTTGAATAGGCAGGAAATAACTGCCATAAACAATCATCTCTAGAAAATTTACTTCAGAAAATACTAACTTCCAAGACAGCTCAGTGTTTTGTGAATAAATGACAGCTGTACTTGGGTGAGTGAACAAGAAACAGCGACATGCATTGTTTGTTAAAATGTATTGCTCACGTGAGAAGTCACCAATCCCGGTTACGTAGTCTATATAATCTATGGCATACCTGGCCTTGAAATATACGAAAGTTGTTAGTTTTTAGCAAGACTCCATCTTCAACATGGAAGAAATTTTATAGCTGGAAGTAACGTCATTGTAAAAATAAAATTCACGTGACTTAACGAGTGGTGAACAATGTCATAATCTGCACTGAAGCATATTGACCACTAATAATTTAAAACTGTGGTATTCACCAAGTCATGCGTTTGCAATACTCCTGACACGGTTATGCATAAAGTCATCTATCTCTCTGAAACTTAGTGACATTTTTCAAGTTTTGTCTTGGAGATCATGGAAATAATTAGGCATAATACTATAGTATGTTTCTTGATGCTATGGATGTCTTGTGATGATTTTACATGAGGCGGTCCATTAAATTTCCTATCAGATTGGATTGGATACATACAGGTCACCGAAGACATAGAAATTATGGCTGATTTAATTTGTCACTTTTGCTGAGGTCTTTGACTTGACTGGTCGTAGAAATAGGTACCAGCTGAAAATGCCCAGAATAGGTTATCACAGATTCAACTTGATTTTTTTTTCTAGATGTAGTCATTGTGATTTTAACTAGTAAACGACTGGACAACATAAATGCTTAGCTCCTCACACCTGTACCTTTGTACTTCAAATAATATCTGTACTCCATCACACTTCAAAAGAATTTTTCAAGATTCTAAAAATTCTTCTGATAATAGACAACAGTGAAGAACATTGCCCTTTTTTTCAGTCAATAGGCAGGACCTGGTATGAGAAAAAAAAAATCAAATTTAATGGCTAAAACTGAAATCAAAGTGACAGGGACTTTTGCTAGTTTAGCATCTCTTAGTTTCCCACTTCTGCTTGCTTGCAACTTCAACAAAGTGATCTGAAGCAATGTGGATAGTTCCGGTGCTGGTTTCTCAGTCAGCCAGGCTCCCTGAAGACAGACTGTTGAAAGCTGTGAAACTGTTGTGTAAGGAAGAGAAAGAGGTGTAAAAGGCTCATCAGGCTCAACAAAACAGCTCAACAGTAAAACTTCCCTCTGTAACATTGCAATTTACCCACAGCTACACCAATTAATGCCACTCAACCAAGTTCTAGTGTATTAGCTGGCCTAGCCTCCATATGCATGCACCTAAGTGTTGAATGTACAAGTAGTAATTTATAAGAATGAGCAGTGTATACGTAGGAATATGCAGTGCTCTAAAACGTAAGGAACCTTTACCTACTACATTTTTACAGTCTTGTCCCCAGACTTCACCCCTTCTCCAGGGAGAAAGAGTCTGGTGTCAATTGAGCAAATTCCTGGTTGTTGTGAGTCAGCAGTTATAAACACAGCTAGGAATTTATGAGGGCTGAGATCTCTGATCTAGTATGTGTGTCAGTAAGGAAACAATCACAGTGCTATAGAGTCTGGTAGATTATCAATGCCTGATTGCTTACCAGTGGTAGACTGATCTATCCTGGCATTAATTTATAGCCCAATTATTCAGGTATATTTCTATACGTCATTGCAATTGAGACATTATGTAAGTCTCGTGAGACATGCAAATGAAATTATGACTTTCACGTGAAACTTCAATGCTGCAATCTGATTGGTAGTCATGTTTTTAAGACTGCTGTCTTAGCACAACCTGGAATTCACTCAAGATCATGCAGACCCTCTTTCTTCTTGGAGAAGGGGCAGTATCTGGGGACAGGACTACAGTACAGTATTTTTTTTTATACCTAAAGTTTATTTAGGTATGAAACCAGTATCAAAGAACGTGAAGTAATATAGTTAAAGTTAGCTCCTGGAACTTATCGCGTTCAATTAGAAAGGAAGATAGGAGGAAAAGAAGACACAGAGAAAACCGTTGTGGCCTCCTACCAGAAGCTGAGGGAGGCCTCTAAGCATGCTTAAAGGCTTGGCAATCTTTCCCTGAGAGTCAGTTAAGCATGAACATTTTGTATTATCTCATTGGGACAGTTGGCCTATTCCTATTGTAAGTACTACTGTACGTATTCCCAGTATGGTAGTATATACTGGGTACATAGGAATATGGCACGAATGGCCCATTAGCGCTATACAAATATACACGCGAATAACTCTGCAAAAACTGAGCACTTGGCTCTAAAAGGCTTCTTGAGCTACTATTTAGCTCTTTCTCTTTCTAATAAGCCCAAAAACATGGCCTAAAACCATTGCTAAAGTACCCAACTAAAGTATGCCCAACCTCTAATTATCTCCATCTTCTTTTTATTCTTCTTCTTCTTCTTCTTCTTCTATCTTCTCAAGCCATATCTCAAAGACCATTCACTTTTAGAAGCTGATCTTGAACGAGGAAACTTGCTGTCTTTGTCTTATGCCATCGGTTTTTTGTGCTTCTCTTTGAGTCGCTAGATACAAGGCGAAAAGAGCCTCTGCATATGGCGCCGCCATTAATTTCTAAACTTATGCATTATTCATAAGCTAGCTAGCCTAACGACCCTTTCCACATTCAAGTGCGCGTTATTTGGAATCTGTTGCAATCATGCAGTACACATGTAATAATAATAATAATAATAATAATAATAATATAATAATAATAATACTTTACAACCATGTACATAAGCAAGTGAGCTGATGACTAAGAGAATTAAGTCACATAGCAAGCCATGGTTGAAGGTCTGACATCACTGACTGATGTAGCCTTGAACTATAACTAAGTAATTACCATTAAGTTTTTGCTACTTTACTCTTTATGACACAAATCACGTTGCCTGCTTGGAGGTTTAGATTTTCAGCTCTCTGAAAGGCCGCATTGACCGTCAAGGCGGGCTATCACAAGTTTCCAGGCAAGTTCTCTGCTCAGCCTGAAGACTATAATTATTCCACTGATATTATAAACAATTATTCAAAAAAAAATAGAACAAACAAGTACAAAAAACATTAGAAATGTAAATCAAACATAGGAATGGCCAAATTGTAAAACAGCGAGCAAACAAGATAGGAATGGTTGTCAGATTGCGCGAGTAGTTCATTTCACTGTGTCACCTATGTCCATATCCCTACTGAGCTCAATGACATTGTAGACACAGGAATGAACTCGCTCAATCTGACAACCATTCCTATCTTGTTTGCTCCCTTTTTTTCCATTCCTGTTTGATTTACATATCTAATGTTTTTTGTACTAGCTCTGCCACAGACCTGTTACTACTTTCTGTTGTTCAAGGGAAACGTACATGCCACATTTATTTGTGTACCAGAATTATGTATATAAGTATAATGTAAAAGGATCAAAGTGGATGGCTGGTGTATAAAACAATATTGAATCAGCTGGTGCTAGCTCCTTTAGTTGTAGAGTCAACGTTGTGGTCACTTGCATGGAGTTAATAGTGAATAGAGATAATTATTATTGTGGGTCAATGGAAACAGCTGCCACTATATTCATGCAACCCGTCCTCCATATCCAGGATCATTAATTTGACACTTTTTGTCCAATAAGAGCAGTTTTTCTAATTGGCCTAGATTTCCCCTTAAATAGGATGACTGGCTCCATGGGTCAACAAAGGGGTGAGGTAATCCTGGAAGGTCCACCTCCAGTCTGGGTCAGGATCGGTTGAGGGTTGGTGTGACTCGTCATCCATAGGATGGTCTCCAGCACCACCATCACCACCACCACCACCAGCAGCATCTCTGCCAGCATCTTCACTGGTATATGATCGTCGCGACCAGCACGTCTGATACCAGCACCACCACCTCCAGCAGTGACAGTAATACTGCCTGCAGTACCGCCACTGAAGCTGTGAAGCTTCTTGTCCATAGAAGTCTCCAGCCTCTTGATAGAGGACAAGTTGCAGCTGATATCAATCTTCAAGCGAGGTATGGGTTGCTTGTGTTGACATCACTTATATCAGCCTTGAAACTTTAATTGGACCTGCAGCATGGAGCTCTCTGGAGGATGTCCATTCTGTCATCCATCATCTGCTGAGCTCTATCCTGGCATTGACTGAGGTAGAGACTTTGCCAGTTCTGTTCATGGGTACTACGTAAGGGTGTGGCTTCATGATGGAAATGTTAATTTCTTCAAGGAGAACATATCCCTCTTTTCATAGCTGCTCCACTCACGCTAGTCATCCTCACACTTCCCTACACCACCACACTCATTACAATACAATGCCTACAAAGATACAAGTCCTGCAAGCGTGCCTTATTTTGGGTACACAAATTGAAGCCCATATTTGACGCTTACACTGGTCCCTTCAAGTCCAAACATCGCTACTGGACTGGACTGCTATTGCTGGTACGTGTGGCACTGTTGTTGGTGCTCACCATCAACCTCAGTGGCGATCCTTCTATAAACCTGCTAGCTATAACCATCACTGTATTCTCTCTCTAAATGTACTTTCAATTCATCAGAGGACGTTATCAATCAAAGAATCTGATGATGAACCTCATTGAAATGTTCTTCTACTTCAACACAATCGCGCTTTCAACCTCCACAATATACAGACTCAGTATTGAATCCAATTCGACCACAATTACCACCATATCAACATGTATAGCATTTGTGGCTTTCAGTCTGATTGTAATCTATCATACTACAGAGAGGATCACTGAGAATAGGAGAGGGGCTATAGACTCAAACACAGCATCAAGGAGAGAGTGATGGTGTGTGCGAGAGAATTGTCTCCAACTACTCTCAACATCATGCTAAGGGTCAACAGGCTACACTGACTGATACAGTGTGTCACTCTTCGATTGAACTTAAGGAACCACTACTGGCAGACGTGGTGCAAATGAAATAAGACTGATTGTAAATTTTCACTGTTTTGATAAACATTTTGCTGCTTTCAAAGAAAATACAAACTGCTTACATTACATTCTCATGTAGAGAAAATAGCTGATAATTTAGTTACATATTTATGTTTTACTGGAAGTGTTTCCAAATAGATGCATAATTATGTACCTTTTAGTATAATTGTATCTCACTGAATAAATTTCTAAGTCAGTCAGCAAAATACGTTCAAAGTTTGGTAGATTTAACATAATTATATCACGCTTAAGAAATTAATCATGAACAAGTGTGCTCAACTATTAGTCTATGGTATAGTCATGATATGTGCTACAACAGTAACAAGTCATGCTACAATTAATAACTATACACAACAATTCATTGTAGTTGCTCCAAACAAGAAACAGTGTCCATCAAATTCAGCAAAGTGCTTCACTATGGATGAGTTAATGGTTCTTGGTGAGTTTAATTCAGAAGCTGTTCAGTGGTTAGAAATACGCTTCTTACCAGGAAGACATTTTGTTAGCCAGCATACCACAGCTACTAAACTAAATATTTATGGAAAGTACTACCTTGAACTATCTGGATTGGAAGATTCTGTGACAGTCATTGAAAATCAAGGAATGGACTTTTTCTTTCACAGCAATCAATACTTTAACATATCATGTACTGTAGGTTGGTTGTGGAGCTATTGGTTGTGAGATGTTGAAGAACTATGCCATGTTGGGAGTTGGGAGAAAACCACACGGCCTAGTAAGACCAACCACTGTAGCAGTTGACATGTACTTTGTAATAATTAGCTATTGGCTATTGACTATAGTCTGTCTGATTTGAGAATGTTGCCAAAAGTGAAATAATGAGATTCGTGTCTTATGGGGCAAATAAATAGCTAGCTTTTGACTGGTAAGGAGTAGGAATTTGAGCAGGAAAAGTAATCAAAAGAATGGGGGGATGATCGCTTTCCAATAGTGCTTGAAATTTTAATTTGTTGGCCAGACCCTTTCTCCTCAAAAGGTCAAAGGAGAAAGCCTGAATATGAGGCTAGATCCACTCAGTGTATTTTTTTAATGTGTTTTGCCTCATGAATTACCCAGATCACCATCACTGATAATGATCTGATAGAGAAGTCAAATTTGAATCATCAGTTTCTCTTCCGACCCCAACACATTCAGGTACATGTATGTACACTACATGTGATGGAAACGCTCCCCACTGTGTGTCACTGTGTGTGTTGTGTGCTTAAATAAAATCATCTGGTAAGGATCGTTAACGTAATAAATCAACAATAGTAGCACGCAGAGGGCCTGGGGACGAGGCTACAAACATGTTACAACCAAGTGGAAAGCTAGAGGCATAAATATTTATATTAATATTGGGTCTGGTAGCGTGCCCCCTCCCTCCTCCTCCTCCTTACAAATAAAATTAGGGTATACTATGCTTATGCATGAGTTCTCTATGTATAAACAATAATTATTATTAAAGAAAATTAACTCTAATTATGTGCATGACTCCTAGAGCAGGATACTATAAAGTAGAAACCACAAAAGATTGCACCCTATAAAATATACAGACCAAGAAGCTATAATATTGCTATTAGTACACACTGTACTGTCAACACACACACACACACACACACACACACACAGTCTACTCAAGAGCCTCTACCAATCCCTGATGTGAATAAGATATTGGAGGACTGCAGGGATAATGGAATAATGATCGGAAAAGGAGGCCGCTTGGGAAATGTATGATTGTAACTATTATATAATAATAATTATAATTATTATCATATAATAATAATTATTTGCTCTACCACTATAATCTACAGTTAGTGTAGTATTTTATACATAACAAGGAGCATAAGTGCTATAGTCTGGAAAGTTTGGTCCAGTTATAATTATATTCAGGTTAATCAAGCCTAGCATGTTCATAAACAAACTGTCTCATGTAATTCCAAGCCTTCATTTTCTCCTCAGACTTGGACATGACAATATGTGTTCTAACTATAATAGCATTTTAGATCAAGAGGGAATTCCCGAATATGTATCGTAATGATTGCAATTCTTGAGTTCTTATAGCTCAATTCATGCTTATGCTCAAACCTTGAAGCTATTTCTCTTCCATCCTTATTTTATACTCCCATATCATTTAACTATGTCTTTATTCATCCAAATATTCTATTGTATGCCCACCAATCCAGCACTGGTATACCTCCATGGAAAGGATTAGGTCTAGGAGATGCACTGAGAAAATCAGTAATTACCTTGCACACGATATATCCCAAATTCAAGCTCCTGCAGGTTTTGACAATTTGCATGTGTTTCCTCAATACTGTGTAACAGTTGGCAAGGATGCAGGGATTATACTAAACAGTCTATCAGCTAAAGAAAGATATGTGACTTGTCCAAGAAGCCAAATTTTGACTGAGTCAGATTCCATCCAGTATTATTGATTTTGTTTACAACCAGTGTAGTAAAAGGGGATGAATGGTGATTTGTTGTAAGTGAATAAAGTCTTAGGGTGAGATAGCAATTGGTACTAATTGGTTGGGGCGAGCCTAAGCGAGCCCCATTGGAACGTGGAAACATTGAAGCAACCGTCACGCCGTTGACCAAACCGGAAATAGCTAAGATACTCAAATTGAGCGAACAACTTCAAAAAATTAAAATACCTAAGGTGCGCATGCGCACGAAGACTTACGGTATTTCCATTTGCACGTAATGGACCGCGTGGCATCAAAATTTTGTGAAATGAATCTCGAAGTTGAAGGAAAAGACACTCAGGTCTCGATGACACTGAAAGAGCCAGGGGCTGAGCTGTGAACTTGCTATAAAATGAGCTGTGGACGTACAGAAAAACTACAGAGGGAATTCTGCAATTTGGTTCCTGCTTTATAAATATTGGTCAACACTGAATGTCAATTTAACTAGATCAGTGAACACACTTGCTTGCAGAGCAGTTTTTTTTTTTTTGCCTTACATCAGTCTCGTTCCTAGGAGACTAGGCCCGACTCTCCGTAAGCCAGCTAGCAACCCTGCTGATGCTGATTAGTATGCTCAGGCTCACCCCCACGATGTTTCCATCTAACTAGTACTAATCTCAGTACTGTTTGCGGTTGTATAGTTTGACATTAAACAAAATCACTCAGAATCAGTATGACTTTTGAATTGAGTGGCTTTTAGAATCAATAGTAATGGTTGTTGGTAACAGTGGCAATATTTCCGAAAATAGAGTTGCCCCATACAGTTGTGATCTATTCTGTCAACTGCCACTTTTTGTGCAAGAGTGTAGTTTAACTGTGACTCTGAATGTGACAGATGGGATTTCATAGAAATGCCTGGTTGATTAGATAGCTTGTGATAGTTAGCTAGCAAGTTAGATACATCACATGAATGAGTGAGCGTAACAAGGATGGGATGATTTCTTCCTTCAGTGAGTTTCTCTGACTGATATTTGAGGGCATGTGTCTGTGACCAATTAACAGAGCTGAAATTACTAATCGCATGCTTGAACCTGGGTTTCCGCTTCTTGCTTTCTTCAACCCCATAAAAATATTGAAACCACTTTCTTCTTTGGTAGTGTGACTTGATTCTGTTGAAACACTCGGAAACATTTTTATCACAAAATTTTTTATTTTTTATCACAAAGAGCATTGTTTTGCATCTTTACTGAAGCAATGAAAACAGCAGCAAAAATGGATACAGAGTTTTAAAAGGATTGCTTTTAAAAGATGTGGATGCACACTTCTTTTGAATTACAGAGTTAGAACTGTGTCGCCAATCTTGACCTCAGAGTGTTTAGCGTTTCTTTTTCTATCTGCATATGGGAAGTTTCATTTGTTTCTTAATTTTTTTCTTAATTATTGTCTTTACTTTCTAACAGTTTGCTCAGCTCAAAAAAGGTCATGCACTCACTCAGTTTGTTAAGGATGTTTGTTTTGAACTTTCTGCATAGTTAAACAGAAGCTGTACAGGGGCAAACCCAGTGGTAGAATGTGGAGTAACTCTGTAACTCAAAAAAAATCTGTGCAAATGTTTTGTCTTTGGTCTTCCTTCGACATTACAAGACCGAATTGCTTTGTTTAGAGTCTGCAGAAATCGTTTAACTTCTGAGTTTGCTTAAGGCCAGAGAGGGGTTAGTATGCAGAGACAATGGACCACCATTAATTCACCAGTCATGAATTTAGTCAATATATGGAAGAATTCGGAATTGTGCATCGGAGACAGAATGCCATCAGTTGCAAAAACTCGTTCAAGTTTATGAATGTTAGTGGAGGCAGAAGTCGACTTCACACCTTCCACTTTTGGGAATAAGCATCTACATCCATAAACAGGAGTGCCGACAGACCTGTTACGAGATGCATGCAATGATGAGCTGCATGTGTTTCCTTGTTTTGGTCAAAGTAAGCCATCACTTTGGTACTTGACAATGTGAGAAGCTTCTTGACCTCCTGGAAAATGCAGCGTACTGTCTCTTATACACATCTGACGCTGCCGACGAAGATAGGGT
>CAXIPT010000003.1:2347861-2364147 GCA_964030475.1 Tethya wilhelma | reverse complement strand
ACCCTATCTTCGTCGGCAGCGTCAGATGTGTATAAGACAGTACGCTTGCATAAGCGGTCTTGCTGTGTAGGCATGTGGAATTGGGGGTTATTTTCACTAATATGGTCACTTAAACTATGACGAAGTACCATAACTGTATCTAATCCTCTCTTACCAGCAGCATAATGAAGAGGAGTTGCTCTTTCATAATCCTGTACAGAGTTGTTGAATTTGGCAGTATGAATCAAATACTTAATTGTACCTAAATGACCTCCCAACACTGCATAGTGAAGTAATGTCCACCCATTGATTCCTAGTACATTAGGTATCTCTCTTAAGAAAAACTCCAATACATCAGTGTGACCGCGAAATGCAGCATATTGAATAGGGATATTTTTGAAACAGTCTTCTAAACACGGATTACATGACCAAGAAGTAGACGATAATAACTTAACAACTTCAAGTTGACCAAATGCAGCAGCATGCAGTGTGAAGAGGTGATGTTGTATTACTAAAAATTTCTTGTGACTTCTTCAAATCTGCATAACCATACAAATACTCTACTATATCCACATGCCTGTTTTGAGCAGCACAATGAATAGGTGTTAATCCTTTATCACCAGGAGTAAGAGGGTCACAGCCTAAATCTGCTACAAAAAACTTTACCACATTTAGATGTTGCCATAATGAAGCCAGATGAAGAGCAGTATTACCACTATTGTTTGTGTACAAAGGATCACAGTCTTTTTCCAGTATTAAAAATTTGACAACCTCTAATTGCCCACTCATAGCAGCATAATGGAGTGGGATGGCTTTGTTATTATCCATTATAGAGGGATTACATTCAACATTGTCAATTAGATATTTCATTACGTTCACACATCCTCCTTCAGCAGCACAATGAAGGGGTGTGCATCCATCTTTTCCTTGAATATTAGAATCACACTTTAATTCTTGGGTGAAAAACTTAACTACACTTAAGTGACCATGCACTGCAGCAATATGAAGGGGTGTAGCATCATGATTATTTCTACATGTAGGATCACAGTGAATATCTAACGTTAGGAATCTAATAGCCTCTAGTCTACTCTGTTCAGCAGCTAAATGGAGTGGTGTGACAGCATCAAGATATTTTTGTGAAGGGTTACAGTTATTCTTGATAACTAAGTACTTCATTATATCCACATGTCCATGGATGTTGAGCTGCACAGTGAAGAGGTGTTACGCCACGAATTCCAATAATGCTAGGATTACACTTCATTGACTCAATCAAGTTTATTACAACAGCTATATAAGTGACCTCATCCGGCTCCATCATGGAGTGGTGTATTCTGTTCATAGTTTTTACAACAAGGATCGACATCTAATAATACTTGATGTCAACAACTTGACAGCTTCTAGTTGTCCGCACCCAGCAGCATAGTGGAGTGATGTTGCTCCTCTGTAATCTCCTTGTAAGGGATCACATCTGGCATGGTCAATCAAATACACAATCTTATCAACATAACCATGTCCAGATGCATAGTGAAGGGGATTTCTTCTATGATCATCCTCTATGTAAGGATCACAATTAAGCTCTTCAATAAAGTATTTTACAATGCTTGTATGTCCTTTTGAAGCAGCATAGTGAACAGAAACAATTCCTTGCTTTGTTTTATCTCTAACAATTTCACTAATAAGGTATTGCTGAAATTTGCTGATTAAGTAGGAGATCATTTTGAAGTTGCCTCCAATGCAAGCAGAATGCAGTGGAGTGATACTATTTTCTTGGTCATCACACATAGGATCAACTTCACTATCAGAAATTAAATATTTCACTATTAATATCAATGTGACCAAGTCTAGCAGCCAGGTGTAAAGGAGTCTCACCATAATCACCAAACATTGTACTAGGCATATGAAGAAGTAGGAGGACATTCACACCAGTTCGCGCTGAATATTAGGATTGGGGTATGGGGGAAAATGTATTGCAAAGATCTTTACTGAATAATAACCCTTTTACTGGCCTCTAAACAAAAATATTACCTTTACAGGGTTGTTGTGTAGGCTGAGTGCTTTCCATTGATATGAAAAACTAAGCTATACCTGTCCCCATTTTTGCGCCAACTTGAAAATAAAGAAATTTGATATTTGTATTGATTTCTATGGGGAAAGGCTGAGGCGTGACCCTTTAGCCAACCATATCTCAGCTTCTGTATGAGTACAAAAAATTTCGAATTCACTTTCATGTTCCCTAAAGAGTGTAGAATCTGTGTGACATGATTTCAAAGGATAAGATTCTGTTCTAAATGACGCCAATTTAGAAAGAAAATTTCTCCATAGAAATGTACAGACATGAAGTTAAAGGTAGCTCATTGTCACTCGTTATAGCACTTTCTGCTTCAAAGTGTTGGCCTATTTACACCTATAGGTAGGCATGTCCCAATTTGTACAAAACTTCTCCATATGCTTACAGTGCTTGACTTCAAAAAAATATTTTACTATATCCATGTGATGCCCTTCAACAGAGCAGTATTTCCTAGTTCATCCTCTTGAAATGGACTAAATGTGTTGGTCTCGACCAGTATCTTGACATAATCTAGTCTTCCTTGATAAGCTGCTATATGTAACAATGAGAGATTTCCAGCAGAATTTTTTTCCCTATCGTATATCAGATCCTGTCGATGAGTTTCCCAACCATAATAACATAAATTAATTTCGTAGGGATTAGCTACATCTCGTTCAATCATGTCCTTTTTCAGTTCTGAATCTGACAGTTGAGACAAGACAGTGCTGAGAGTGTCATATCCTGATTCACTGGGTCCATGTCCATCATCCGCTCTATCATTTAGTTTTTGATCATTATTGTCATTATCAGCTTGACTTGATGGATACTGGTAAACACCAGCAGCAGAGATTTTAATCACTCCAAGGGCTTCTAGAGCTTCTTCTTGTTGAGAGGAGAGGGGGAAAATACTTTGATAAACAGGAAGAGGAGCCTGAAGGATTAGTTCCAAACACCCTGGTACCACAGTTTCAAGTATTAACATAAAATCACCAACATTAAATTGTTTGGCTATTATTTTCACAAGTTCAGTCAGTTGGTTTAGTGAGCATCCATTAAATCTGTGATCAACTTTGACCAAGAAAGATGGAAAATTCTCAACAGTTATTCCAATCTGAGGACATTCATATACAGTACGTTTTGCATACTCTTCAAACTCCTTTTCATATTTTTCAAGCATAGCATTAAAAATTGTTCCATGTTGTGATTACATTAGGTACAAACGATGACAGTAAGTAATTACTATGGGCAAAGGGTCTATTAAATCTATGAGTATTATATATACACGATTACGTAAATGACTATTATATTCAGAGTGATCAGGTACAAAAACACCAGAAGGGAAGTACATTGCATTGCATGTGTACATGGTTGTGAGTTTAAGGTATTGCCTGCGGTCGGAGAGAGAAGGAATGTTGAGAAGTCTAAGCATGTCCACATAACTGATATCCCATTGTTTTAGACAGACTTTGCATGCAAACTTTTGTACTGGTTCAATCTTGTGTATAAAGTTGTTGGTATGTGGATCCCAAAGTTGACATGCATACTCGAGGTGAGGTCGGATACAGGTAAGATATATATACATCGTAAAGTGTTAGTGTCTGCCCAAGAGGAAAAGCGTCTGTACATGCAGCAAACCAACCAATTTCCTAGTTTTATTACAGATGCATTCAATATGTGACCTGTCAAGCGAAAACCTGACGTTTGGGAATTTCCGCGAATTTTGAGTTAGCTATTCCACGTATATCTAGGCCTTCTCAGGAAGCGCATATCAAAATTTGATGCGCATAGCTATAGTAGNGTAATACGGCGAGGTTAGTAGCTACGCCTTCTTTTTGTTTTTCTTTTAGTAAATAGATTGGACAAAGCTTTTTCTTGCGATGAAGCTAAGAAGCAATCAGGCTAACTCTGCTGAGAGCCTTTTACATTAACAGTGAAGCTTTTTCCCATGTAAAAGAAACTACAGGACGATCGTGATATTGCCGCGCATCTGAAGCTTTTTTTCTAGCCAGGCAACCAAACTTTCAGAAGCGATGCTATAGATTTTATAGCCTAAGTATCCCTGCACTTAGATAGCATGTTTCAAGCTTATTTTGTGAAGAACTGTGGAGAAAATGTAGCTCTATTACCGTTCTATCGTGATCGCACCGGCGCGTATTCCAATATTTACGTTTTGCGGTTAAATTTTGGCGGATTTAATTTTGGCGATTTGGCGAAATTCGCCAATTTCGCCAAAATAAAATCCTCGCCAAAGTTTCCGTCTATACGCGGTATCACATACAAGTCATAAAACTTTCCTAACAGTGTTTCTGTAGGGTATATCATAATTTGATACCCTTTCTCCTCCTCTTATAACCTCTTGATTAATAAACTGTAAATATAGTTTATTGAATAACTATATTATTAATTTTTGAATGATAAACTAATAAAGTACACATGTGCATGCATTCGTATAGATTTTTGTACACAAACAAGTTTATGGTATATATAAAAACTTATAATGCATACCAGCAAATTGAAATGAAAACATAAACTCTTGCTAATAGTCACAGTTAAAAGATATAGCCTACATGTAGATACATGGTCTATACTACAGAGTACACATAGTACGCGTACGCAGAAGTATCAAACACATTTCAACAACCTTCGTGAAGGTGCATTATAAACTCTCAAGTTTCAATAACAAAATTACCTCAAATAGTACAGACTTGTCCGGTATATACTATTAGCTGATTCTATATTCTGTTACACAATATAACCTAGTTCATTCTTAATAGATAAATGACAGACCAAAAAAGCTAACTATGAAAATGCACCATATGCATGTACAGCTACCAAGACTGAGAAATAAATGGTGCCATGGAGTAGTAATTAATCATGATTGATCTCCAAACTCTCATTCTGCTCTGTTATGCAATAATTATAGCTCTTCAGATCCATTTGAAAAGGATTTGACCATGTACAGGTATATCAAAGCTACTAGATCATACAAGGTATAGATTTCATGGAACTGTATAACTCAAAAAGATTCTCAAAAAAGTCACTTTTACTACTTCTATTTATGATCAATAAAACAGTGAGTAATCAGACAGATAAAATAGCATCCTGGAAACCTAAACACCATTAAACATATATAATACTTAATCGGGCTGTTCAAAACCAGACACTCACAAATACATGCTGTTGTAGCTATAAGTACTAGTCTCTTTCCTGTGCTTATCCTTTACAAATATTTTTTTCAAAATAAGAAAGAAAAGAGGCTGGTACCAGTAGTCGTGTGAGTGACATACTAATCCACTTAATTCAGTTAAAGTTACATTCAAGTTTCCTGAGAACGACAGCGAACCGGCCAGAACACAAGTAGAACACTTAAAAAAAAAAAACAACCGTCATTCACTTCTTTTAAGTCATTTATTGTAAGAAAAGAGATAAGATGCACTTCGTATACAGTATTTGTGATCGTCACATTGTTTTGTGCATTGGTTTGGTCAGACTAAAAGATCAAGACTTGACACAGAACCGAAAATGCTGATTCTGAGAGACTGCTATTGATCAATTGCCTCTTACTAACAGACAGACAGACAGACAGAGAGACCAAACGACTATACCATAACCCTCTGCATGTGCTATACACATTCGCCGAGGCTTAATAAGACAAGTAGTATATAAAAATTTCAAAAAATAAGTAGTGTAGGAATGGGCAGTGCGGAAAAAGTATTGAAACAAGGCATGGTTTCAATTTCGGCACATGACTACTTCATTTTTATTCTTAATCACTTATAATTATGGATTTTCAGCGTTGTGTTGCGATGATCTGTACAATAATACCATAGCTAGCTTATATATGATTACTGCATTGGTTCAAATTTCTCAGTATATTATTATAATTATAGCTAATCACTTGGCTACTAAAATAAAGGAGTAAACTATAAAAGACAAGTATCATACGTACGGTAGTACGTATAGTAGGAATGGGCCGACTGTCCCATAGACACCATACAAAATGTTGGCCACTATAAAAAATCTAGTCAAACAAAATTAAACCTTCAAAGTTGCTCAGAGGCTCTCAATGACAGATTACCAACAGCATGCAAGGCCTAAAGCTCACAAAAACTTTCCTCAGCACTCGTAGTGAGTGCTATTGGGAAGCCACCATAGTGCCATTTTTGTTCTCTAACGTACGTACGTACTTCCTTCCTAACTGACTTACTTGAAAAGGATTTCCAGAGAATCAGAATGTGTTGAGCCAACTTTGACAGCACAAAGTAAGTTCTTTTCATGGGTAGTACATTCCTTTATACTCGTTTCAATCTCAAATAGGCCTAAACAAAAACTAGAAAGCTTTGAAACTTAGTGTATAAATTCATATACTACAATGCAGCCATCTTTGTATGTAGGGTTCAAAGGTCATTACCACCACGTGGCATTATTATGCGCATGCGCATTAGCCTCCTCCAGCATAATGAAATACATTGTAGCTGCAACTCAAGCTTTTTGTAGGGACTAACCAGTCTCTAATAGTCTCCACACTGTAGTGTTGAAAAAAGTGAATGAACAAGTAGTAAAAATTTCAAAAAAATAAGTAGTGTAGGAATGGGCAGTGCGGTAAAAAGCATTGGAACAAGGCATGTCTCAATTTCGGCACATGACTACTTCATTTTTTATGTCCAACTCTTGGCCAGCAGTCCAGTTTAAGTTGCCTATCTTAATTGTTATAGTTTACTCCACTGCTTAGCCAACTGATTAGATTAAACCAATGCAACAATAAGCTATGGTACTATAGTAGTACAGATCATTGCATTTATGACACAGAGGATCCAAGAATAAATCAAAAATGAAGTAGTCATGTGCCGAAATTGAGACATGCCTTGTTCCAATGCTTTTTACCGCACTGCCCATTCCTACACTACTTATTTTTTTGAAATTTTTACTACTTGTAACATACACAATAGTAAGTAAAAACCTTTATTCCATGGCTGACTTACTTCTCTTTGGTGTGGGTTCTCCTTGACTTCCTATGGTAGTAGAGGTGTTTGTCTTATCATCAATTGACAATCTACTCATAGCAACACCATGGTCACTAGGGGAAGGTTCACTCTCTGAATAAGGAATTTCACACAATGCACTGATCACACATCAACCCTAACATTGTTAGTGTATAGACAATCATCTTTACCATATTTGGAATCCATTCCCAGTACTCTACAAACAGCTTCAACATAGCTGGTCTTTTGTGCCTTCAGGAACACATCAATGAGGTTACGATAGGTTGCAGCCAAACCATTTTTCTCTTGCCAGTGGTGAAGTGCTTCTCTCCTGGGGAAGGTTGAAAGTTTTTGGCATAATTTATTAACTGACTCATACACATGGTTTATATCCCATTCCTTACATACCCAGAGAATAAATATAGTACTGTATAGCTTACGACTGCAATTTGAGGTTGTCAGGGTATTTGGTTTTGATGGCCGCCACATCTTGAGAAGGCAGTCCCAGCGTCTCCGCTACACGTCCTTCCCATTCACCCATGACGTCAGCTATGGCGCCCAGTGGGGACACCACCATGTTCAAAGTCCACCTTTTTGTCTAGTTTCCAGCGGTTCTCTTCAGGAACCCATTCACAGTAGGATTCAAGACTACAAACTGTCTCTGCCATCTTTTCAGTCACGTCAACAGCCATCTAAACAGACCCCCCGGAATGCTATGAATGATCTTGAGCCCCGCCTTTTCCCACATGTTTTACGCATGCGCAGTAGACGAACGAGGAGCCAACTCGCAGTCATTTGTCTTGTGATGATCCATGGATGATCTCGCCACCGACTGCGCCACCGACTGTTTGAGCTGACGGGTCTGGACAACAAGAAACAACCTCAGTCCAAGTTCAAACTGCTGGCTGAAGACACCAGCCTCAAAATGGTATGAGAGAGTAATGGTAGGCAGTAAAATTGATATTTTTAAATGTAAGTTTAACATTGAAAATAATTGCCATACACATGAAAGTATATTGGCAGTTTTTCCCCCCTTTATGGTCATATTGAAAAACATTTGTGCACATAAAACAATGTGCTATAGTACTGCCAATATTCCACACATTTAATAAACCATCTCTCTCTCTCCGAGGCTCTCTCTCTCTCTCTCTCTCGTTGAAAAACTTCATTGATTTAATACACATGTTACAAAAATCAACATGAATGAACAATGAGGGGTGAAGGTATCCAAGGTCACATTGTCATAATGTTCTACAAAAACATTGCACAATCACTTGGCTTCAGCAGCTAATACATAACACAAAACAAATGTAAATAATATATATGTAATGATGATACCAAGAGAGAAGTAGAAATAAATGGACTAAAGATAAATAGACCTATTTCTACTGCACCAAATTTTAAATGATCCAATAATAGCCTGTTTTGATGCAGTGTGCAATAAATCAACTGATTGTTTTTTAGATAGAGAGAGTAGATTTGTTAGTTTCCTAAAACCCTGGAAGTATTGAANTTTGGCTATGGAAACTAAACTCTTTTTCATTATGTAATACCTAAAGCCGTATAGCGGGAAATTTTCGTGGGGGAAAATTTTTGCGAATTTCGTGGTTTGGCAGCTTTTCGCGAAAATTTTCCCCCACGAAATTTGTAAGGTATGTGGTCGTCACGTAGAGTTGAGACGTAATCCACGAAAATTTTCTCTGTGAATATACAGTATTGTACACAATGGATATGTACACAATGGATTTTTCATATACCATTTTGGTTAATCTTGGGTTTCATTTCTAAATGCAAGGTCTGATCTAACTTTCCTGTGAATTTCTAGATAGCTCGCACATAATCAGATGATGTAGGGGAAAAAGTGGTTGTTGTAGCAACCCAACTGCTCATGATAGCTATTGTACTATACTCAGCTTATACAGAGTTTATAGTCTAGTTTCAATAACAGGCAAGACCCAACAACATGCCCATATTACTATTGTATATTATGACAAAATTTTGTGGGTATCTGCAAAATTTGTGTAAGCTAATAGTAGGATATAAAATTTTATGGTATAGATTAGGTGAAAAGGATCAACATCTCAATGCTAAGCCATAGAGCTGGAGGTAGTAGTGGTAAATCTTAAGTAAACAACCTATTATTAGAGATCACTATGTACAACTTTCATGTAGTGTTCAATTAATGGAACAGCTGCCACTATGCGGTGTGGTGTATACCTAAGACAGATCGAGATATTGTAAGACAGAACAACACACTGTCACTAAGCACAGCTGCAGGTAACACATGAATACATGCAGTGGCAGCTGCTTCTATTGACCGACAATATTATAGTAAAAACATCTCTATTCACTCTAACTCCAAGTGACCACTAAGTTGACTAAAGGATGCACCAGCTGATTCAATAATATGGTTTCAAACACCAACCACCCTTACAGCCGTCCACTTTGATCCTTTTATATTACACTGATGTTATCTTATCTTATATACATACTTCTGTCTAATAGTACAAATAATTGTAGCATGTTTCAATTGAACAAAAGAAAGTTGTAGTAACCACATGCATGCACTTTGACTATAATGGGAAGTTAAGCTTGAGTAGTGGAACAAGGCATGTCTGAGTCAATTTCGGCACATGACTACAATAGCGCAGTAGCTTATTGTATTGGTTCAAATTCCTACTAATCTAAGCAGTTGAGCAAACTATAACTGTGACAGACAGGTAACTTAAAATGGACTGCCAGCCAAGAGTTGGGTATAAAAAAATGAAGTAGTCATGTGCCGAAATTGACTCAGACATGCCTTGTTCCACTACTTTTACCTCACTGCCCATTCCTACACTACTAATTTTTTGAAATTTTACTACTTGTATATAGTAGGAATGGGCCAACTGTCCCAATAAGACATTGCATGGTTATAACTGACTCTCAGAGAAAAAAATGCTAAGCCTTCAAACATGCCACTCAGCTGAAGAGAGCCCCACAACAGTGCAATTTTGTTTTCTTTGTTTCTTCCTTTTCTCCTTTCTTCCTTCAATCCTATTTGACAAACATAAACGTGATCAAGCTCCAGAGAAACATGAGCCAACTTTGACATACAAGGTAGCTTTCCTTCACACTCTTTGATAGTTGTTTCATGCCTAAAGGTTAGCAAACAAATTCTAAACTTTAAGGTTAGTGTATTTTGAGTGGGCGGTACTTTTGCTATCGCTAATTTAATTAGTGAATCGTGAAGGGGTGTGTCCAAGATTTCTATATCAAAATATACAATTGAAAATAAAAGTGTTCAGGAGGTGCTGGAGATCATTTTCGTGCAAAAACTAGCGACCGGAAGTTGTCTTCGAACAAGTGACCGGAAATTAGACCATGCACATCAAAGTACTTCAAAGCATTCTTTGAAAACCGCGGACCGCAGGCACTTAAAAAAAAAAAAAGACGAAATCTTACTCATACAATAGTGTATGGGTGTGTCTTGTGCATGCAATAGGATGGCAGTGTAGTGATATGCATGAAAATGTGCAGCAGGTTTGCAGGATGGCTAGCAGAGAGTGTGTGCTAGCTGTGACTTCGAAGCTTGGTGGGCGTATCCAACCAAGCGTGTGTTGAGTGTGATTGACTTTTGACCTCTGACCTTTGACCCCTCTGCCACCTAGGTGAGCTCAAAGTGAGTCTGTACAGAAAAAGTTGAATTTGACCAGGCTGTATAAAGTCTATTTTTCTGCCCTGGTGGAGAGGAGAGAGAGGCAGTGAGGTATGTGAGCTTGTAGGGTGTTTGTGTGTCTTGAATATCATGTTGAGCTTTTGACTGGGTGGGACTCAGTTTTCCTGTTTACCTGTTATAGATTTTGTGAGAGAATGTGGTTGTCAAAAGTGTACAAGTAAAAAAAAAAACATTTGAAATGTACTGTACTGGGTACATAGGAATGGCACGGATGGCCCAATAGCGCAATACAAATATTCACGCGAATAACTGCAAAAACTGAGTGCTTGGCACTAAAAGGCTTCTTAAGCTACTATTTAGCTTTTTCTCTTTCTAATGAGCCCAAAAACATGGCCTAAAACCATCGCTAAAGTACCAAACTAAAGTATGCCAAACCTCCTTTTGATTCTTCTTTTTCTTCTATCTTGGCTCAACTTTTCTTACATATCGCTCACTTTCAGAAGCTGAACGAATAGACGTGGTATCTTTGTCTTCATGTGCTTTTTGCATTGGTTATTCGCCTCTCTAGCGGAGTCTCTAGATACAAGACAAAAAGCGCCTTCTCCATATGGCAGCCATTCATTTCTATACTCATTAATAATTCATTAGCTACCTTGGAACTCAAGTTGACGACCCTTTTCCAGTTAGACAAGTGTGCGTTATTTGGAATCCGAATATTCCGATATAGATTAGATTAGATAGATTAATATATTCCAATTATTATAATAATTCGTTATAATTACACAACATAGGCCTGACTTGGACCACAATTGTATACAATACTCACATTTTGATTCAGGAGGTCGGTTTTTTAGGTGCTTTAAATCAAGGCAAACTCTGTTTTTAAGTTTTTATTAATGTATAAAATATTTGAAAGCCCTTGTTGTGTTAATTACAATGGTGGTAACATTTTTGATTGTATGACTAATCATGCATTAACCAACAATACGTAAAAATATCTAGTAGGTCAAAAAAAAGTCCACAAAAAGGCCACAAAAGATACCTTCACATTGGAGTCTAGGACGATGACTGTGGCCATGATTATATTTTTCAACACACTAAGAGGTTTTAAACGATACCCAGTTTGTTGTAGTTTGGACAATGTAGGCCTGACTTGGATCACAATCATATAGATACTATATGACAATACACACTGTACATTTTGATTCAGTAGATTTTCAGGTGCTCTAATTTAAGGCAACTGTATCTCAGGTTTTTGATAAAAATGTGACCATCTATATATCATTTTATTGTTCTTCTAACACAGATTAAATTGATGCTTTCTTTTGTTTGGTACAACAAATGACTAACAAAATACTACTCTGAAATATCTAGTTGGTCCAAAAGAGCCCCAAAAAAGCCACAAAGGACAATTTCATATTGTAGGTCTACAAGAGTTGGACAAGACTGAGGTGTTTAGTATTAATTTCAACCCTCTAAGAGGATTCAAACAATATCCACTTTGTTATACAATAGTTTGGACAACATAGGCCTGACTTGGACCACAATTGTATAAATCACAATACTCTCATTTTGATTCAGGCAGCCAGTTTTTAAGGTGCTTTAAATCAAAGCAACTCCGTTTTTAAGTTTTTTATTAAAAAAATTAATGATAATCTATATACCATTTGAAAGCCCTTCTTATGTTGATTACAATGGTGCTAACATTTGATTGTACGACTAATAATAAACAAACAATACGTGAGAATATCTAGTTAATCAAAAAAAAAGGCCAAAAAATATTGGAGTCCAAAAGGATTTGACAAGACTGTGGCCATAACTATATTTTTAATACACTTAGAGCTTTCAAACGATACCCAGTTTGTTATAGTTTGGACAACATAGACCTGACTTGGATCACGATCACATAGATTTTATTCCCAGTACGGTAGTACTGGGTACATAGGAATGGCACAGATGGCCCATTAGCGCAATACAAATATTCACGCGAATAACTCGGCAAAAAATGAGCGCTTGGCACTAAAAGGCTTCTCAAGCTACTATTTAGCTCATTCTCTTTCTAACAAGCCTAAAAACATGGCCTAAAACCATCGCTAAAGTACCAAAATAAAATATGCCAAACCTCCAATTTTCTCCATCTTCTTCTTCTTCTTCTTCTATGTTATTACAGCGTTTCTCGAAAACTCTTCACTTTCAGAAGCGGATTCTTGAACGAATATACTTAGTTTCTTTGTCTTCACCCGCTTTTGGTATCGCCTGTTCGTGTCTTTCATCGAGCGGGCTAGATACAAGGCGAAAAGCGCCTTCTCCGTATGGTAGCCATTCATTTCTACACTCATGCATAAATTCGTAAGCTACTTGAAAATTTAAATGACGACCCTTTCCAGATAGACAGGTGTGCATTATTTGGAATTCGAATATTTGCTTCCTGCCTGTAATAAGATTTCTGCGGGTTGTGCTGTACTCTCTGAAACTTTTCAGTCTACAATATTTATGGACTTTTACTTTGCTACACTTATTATGTAGTTGTCACTATAAGAAGATGTACAAAGCAAGTACATTTATTAAAATCGAGCCTCCTGAGATGCTTTAACTTTAGGCATTAATATCGATGCTGATAGTGTACAAGTAACCACCATATACACGCACACTCAAATAAGATTCATAGAATTATGAAAAAATGAGAACAAACAAGTGAAAAAACATTGGAAATGCAATGAGACATAGGAANCTGATGGTGGAGCACTAGCACTTTATCAAACATCTATGTTTCTATTTGAAGCATCACTAATTTCAACCAACACACCTAGTATGATACTCTTCGCAGAAAACAGAGCTGGTGGAAGAGGAGGAGCCATTTACATTGATGATTCAGGATATATCCAAGATGGACACCTATAGTACATCCTATAATAGCTTGTTTTCGAAAAAATAAAGAGAATATTCTCCCATTGCTACAATTTAGAAACAACATAGCTAGAGAAGCAGGCAATTCGATGTATGGAGGATGGATAGATTGGCCATATATGTACCGTCTAGCAACTCTTGGTGGTCCATGTAATGCAGCCTTCTTCCATATAAGAAATGACAAAAATCTTTCCACTATATCGTCTAACCCAATACGTGTGTGTATCTGTAACAATAACATCCCCAACTGCAACATAACTAACTACAAAACATCACTATACCCAGGAGAAACACTGGAGATAGAAGCAGTAGCAGTTGGACAAAGGCTTGGTACAGTGCCTTCGATTATACTAGCTGAATATATACCAGTGAACTCTACAAAACAAGGTAAATTTGAACAAGGTCAGAGAGTACAAGGAGCTGATGAATACTGTACACTTCTACAGTATACAGTTATATCACCTAATCCTAAAGAAACTATTTACCTGCATGCAGACGATTCACTAGCCATTCCAGGTTTAAATACTGGATGTGATAATCTATGTGACATAAATCAAAACACAGTAAGATCAATTTTTAATTGGAACGCGAAGTTAGAGAAGTTGTTTTCAAAATTTTCAATCTCAGTCAAGTTGCTAAAATGTCCTCTGGGATATTTACTTATAGGAGAAAAGTGCACTTGCCACCCTACATTGGTGAACAATGGTTTAACATGCAATACAAGTGACTACTCCATCAATCGACTACGTACAAAATGGATCAATGTAACATTCAAACACATACAAAATGCCACAGACTATGGTATTTTGATCCACAATAACTGTCCATTCGACTACTGTAAAAATGAAGACCATAGCATCAACCTAGAGAGTCCTCAAGATCAGTGTGACTTTAATCATTCACTCATCCTCTGTGGAGCTTGCAAAAAAAATTTTAGTCATGTCTTAGGGACATCAAAATGCAAGAAATGCTCTAATCTTTGGGTACTGCTCATAGTTCCAACATTCATCTTAGCAGGCATTTTACTAGTGGCTGTTCTGATGATTCTAGACATGACTGTCTCTATTGGAACAATCAATGGACTCATCTTCTATGCTAACATTCTCAGAGCAAATCAAGCCGTATTCTTTCCAACTAAACAAGCCAACACTTTCCTCAATGTCTTTATAGCTTGGTTGAACCTTGACCTTGGAGTGGAGACTTGCTTTTATGATGGTCTTGAAGCCTACACTAAAACTTGGCTGCAATTTCTCTTCCCTCTTTATATATGGCTCCTGGTATCTCTCATCATAGTCTCCTCTCACTACTCCTCTAGAGTCTCCAGATGGAGTGGAACCAATGCTGTACAAGTGTTGGCTACATTGTTTCTTCTCTCCTACGTCAAGCTACTTAGACTCATCATCACAGTCTTTCTATCCACTACCATCACCTATCCTGACGGCTATACTAGAAGGGTGTGGCTTTACGATGGAAACATCGATTTCCTTCGAGGAAAACATGTTCCACTTTTCATAGCTGCTCTATTCACGCTAATCATCCTCACACTTCCCTATACTACCACACTCACTACAATACAGTGCCTACAGAGACACAAGTCTTGCAAGCGTGCTCTCATTTGGGTGCACAAATTGAAGCCCATATTCGATGCTCATTCTGGTCCCTACAAGTCTAAACATCGTTATTGGACTGGACTGCTACTGCTGGTACGTGTGGCACTATTGTTGGTGTTCACCATCAACCTCAGTGGCGATCCTTCCATTAACTTGCTAGCTATAACCATCACTGTACTCTGTCTCTCAGTGTACTTCCAATTCATTGGGGGACCCTATCGATCAAAGATAATCAACTTCCTTGAAATGTCCTTCTACTTCAACACTGTCATACTTTCAACATCTGCTAGATTTAAACTCAATACTGAATCCAATTCGACCACAGTTACTACTATATCCACAAGTATAGCTTTCATGGCTTTCAGTCTGATTGTAATCTATCATGCTACAGAGAGGATCACTGAGACTAGGAGAGGGGCTAGACTCAAACACAGCATCAAGGAGAAAGTGATGGTGTGTGTGAGACAATCAACACCAACCACTCTCACCATCATACTGAGGGGTCAACAGGCTACACCGACTAATATGGTGTCTCACTCTTCAATTAAACTCAAAGAACCACTACTAGCTGATGTGGTATAAACAAAAGGATTGAAAATGGATAAACTTTACTTTCACATAGTTAGCTACAATAAATTCATGCAGTTATAATTGGCAAAGCAACTTAATGTCTAGCTGTGCATTCAATACAATTTAAAAACTTGAACTTTCAGTAAAACTTTTGAAGTGTGTAGTTCATAATTGGTGTGTTTTAGCTTAGTGTTTTACTAACACATTTTTTCAGTTTCTGTATCAGTTATATTTATAAGCATCCTGGTACATTGTTTGTGAAAACTGTCAACAATGTAAGGTTTAAATTTTGAACAACATCTTGCAAATTTCCAAAGCTACAACAGTACTCCAAACCTGGTAGATATGTTTCTCTAACGGGAACTGTGTAGGCATCACAGAGAGGCTTCAGTTTACCAACCCAACGTAGTAGTCTGGGATGGAAAAAGCTTGTTGAAGATCATGCAGATTTACAATCAGCTATAAGTGATTCATCCATACACACACACACACACACACACACACACACACACACACACACACACACACACACA
>CAXIPT010000003.1:2274221-2338460 GCA_964030475.1 Tethya wilhelma | reverse complement strand
GTGTGTGTGTGTGTGTGTGTGTGTGTGTGTGTGCATATATACAACCATACAACCATTTGAATGTGCTAGTTCTTCTCACAGATGATAGTCTGATGTATAATACGCACTGGCATTTACTTGTTAAATTTTTGCGAAAAAAAATTGTTAGTGGCAAAAGATTATTAGAGGTGACAATTTTAGCTATGGTAAACAATGTATAATAATTTACAGTCATATAAATACTACATAATTATACTATATATATAAATTGTGCATGGATAGGAAGGTTGCTTCCCATCTGACAACCCTTGGACTTGGAACTGGTGGACAGTCTAAGTCAGCAGCTTCATGCCTGGATATGGTATGGATACAAAAGAAGGCACTCAGTAAGGTATGTACCATAAGGACATGTGTGTGTGTGTGTGCATGGTAGGAGAAGTGAGTATTATACATCAGACTATCATCAATGAGAACTAGCATATTCAAGTGGTTGTATGATTATATTTTAACCCATCCATATCTCCATGGAAACCATTGTTCCAACTCTCAATTCTATAGTCCAATATAGAGAAATGGGAAATGAGTGTGTAACTGTTTGTTGTAGTAAGGTACGTCAGTCATGATACAGTGTAGGTTTTAGTGCATATGTGCGTTAGTTTTACAATGATAGTAGGAGTGAACTTGAGAGTCCATTCCATAGTCAATCCTCCATCACAGAGGCTAACATTATTATGAAAAATTTGTACATTACAATTTGTTGTGGCATAAATTCCAGTAATTACGCAATTTGAGACTCATGTTTTGCGATATTTATTGATGTTCTACAATGTTATATAAAACAAACTCACAAAGTACACAACTACTGGAATGTATAATTTGTGCTAATGTTATGCATTAATTGTAAATTAATTATACAAATTCCAGCAAATCACACACATCCTCTCTACAAGAAAAATATAAATTTTCCAGGATACATAAAGATTGCTAGCACAATTCAATAATTATGTCTACCTCATTAAGTTTATTATTGATGGAGCTCAGTAATGACGCACTTTGTGAGTCGATCTGTTTTCTAACATTGTTAGGAACAAATTGTACATTACAATTTGCTATAGTGTACATTCCAGCAATTACACACTTTGCGACCTTCTAAAATTTATGATGTTTTTACAGTGTTATAAATAAACTCATAAAGTAGCCTCGTTCCCAGGCTCTCACCTTTGACCTTACCGTGAGTGTAAGGTCAAAGGTGAGAGCCTGGGAACGAGGCTACTCATAAAGTGCGTGATTGCTGGAATGTACAATTTGTGCTAATGTTTATGTATTAATTGCAAATTCCAGCAAATCACAAACATCCTGTTTGCAAATCAATATAAATTTTCCAGTGTATGTAACGACTGCTATATAACACAAGCACATTAGGGCCAAGTCAGACCAAAAGCCCCTTTATCTACTGATCCAGATCAATATCTCTGCTGATCATCAGGAAAAAAATCACCTCTTCTCTTTCATCGACCAAACCAATAATAATTATGTCAGTCACAAAGGAGTTAGGTAAGACTATACTACTTAGTATTATAATAATTTTAATACCAGTTTGTAAATGTCCCAATGATAGTTCATCAAAGATAATAATGCATGGTTGAGCTAGTACTAGAATCGATGCTGAATGTGAGTCTTTATATAATATGGTTTCTAGACTGAAAGTTCATTCCCATACATGTGTAGTATCAACATAATGTCTCTATTATAATAATATTATTATTAAGTTTATACAATTTTTTAGTATCAACTGGTACGATAGTTGTTCTCATTTGAATTAGAACATGTCTTTTTGTGATTCAAAATTACAACTAACAGATTTATTAATTTTTTTATAATTATTGACAATTTTATCCAAAAGGGCTCACAGATTCACTAGTCCATAAGAGTTACATATTTTGCAAAAACAATATTGCTCGTTAATTTTTCCTTCAATGCATTAATTTAAGATGCATAAACTTTATACACATCATGTTTATCGTATATAGAGTGTGAATCTGAAAGTCAGAGGGTTCCCCAGACCCCAATCCAATGCTATGCCATGTACCTCAAAGGAGTGTATCGAAGTGCAAATGTGTCATCAGACAAGTTCCCAAATCTCACATTTGGTGAATTCATCAACCTTGCTCTTGTGAATCAGAAGAGTGGCCGAATCAATCGCTCAGAAGCAGATGAGTTCACCATTGCTACTTTTCATGGACATGTCGATGAAATCCTTCAGGAGAAGGGACCCATAAAACTGGAGGAGGTGATGAAGCCGATGGAAGGTCAGGATAGAATGAAATGTGTCTGCATACATGGTGCACCTGGTGTTGGGAAGAGCACGTGTGTGGGGGAGCTTTGTAGGAGGTGGGATGAAATTGATGCTTTGAGAGAATTTTCACTAGTCATTCTTCTTCGGCTTAGAGAGAAGCAAGTTCAAGAAGCTCAGAGTGTGAAAGATCTGTGTTACCATAGCAACAAAGATGTACAGGAAGCTGTAGCAGCTGATATTGAAGCATGTGAGGGGAAGGGTGTGTTGTTTGTACTTGATGGCTTTGATGAACTCCCTGCTTTCCTTCAAAAGGAATCCATATTTGTAAATCTTGTCAGTGGTACATACCTCTCCCAATGTACAGTGCTGGTTACTTGTAGGCCTAATACTGTACCTCTAAGGTTAGCAGCTAAAGATCAAATTCGTAGTAAAATAGAAGTGATAGGCTTTGCACAAGAGCAGATTGACAAGTATGCTAGAAAAGTCTTTGCTTCCAAACCTAGTCTTTTAGCTGGCTTTTCTACCTACATATCTTCCAATCCAGCAATCAAAAGTGTAATGTACATTCCATTGAATTGTGCCATAATTGCAGAAATATACCAAGTTCATTGCTGTGATAGTAGATCACCCAAAAGGCCAATTCCCCAGACCATAACTCAACTCTACATTGAGTTGAGTCTAATGCTATTGCAACAACATTTAGCTGAGGATGACTTATTTGCAGAGCAACTCTCTGAAACTGATAGTTTACAAGACCTTCCACCACAACTTCTAGAGCCATTTGGTTCACTGGCTAAACTAGCCTTTGAAGGACTTAAAAGAGAAGAAGTTGTTTTTCACAATCTTCCCGATGGCTTTGCTCACTTAGGCTTCATGAATACTCCCGTTACGACAAGCAGTTTAGGAAGAATAGCTTCATCTATTTCTCATAACTTCTTGCATCTTACTCTCCAGGAGTTTCTTGCTGCATTTCACATTTCTCAGCTTCCACCTAGTGATCAGCAGAGAGTGTTTAAAGAGAATCAATATGGTTGGGATGTGGTCTGGAGGTTTGTAGCAGGTCTGACTGGATTCCATGGAGTAGGGTGGGAAATGGTTATGGCTAAAAGAGGATACAAACATAGAGTCTCAGACAGCTGCTCAGCCCTTAGGCTGTCTCGATTTGCAGTTCACTGTTTGTGTGAAGCTCAAAAGAAAGTTGATTGCGATGATGTGCTGGAAGAATCCAAAGTGTATAGCATTAACTTCAATGATAGAACCGGTATTAGATGCTGTTTTGGTCATTGCGGAAGTGGTGGACGTAGCGGACCTATTAAAGATGAGGCCAGTCTACTTGATTGCTTCACCAGTGGTTATTGTGCAGCTAGCAGCAAGTGTACGTGGAAGCTAGATATGTCTGAAAATAAGCATCTTGCTGGTTCACTAGTTGAGATGTTGAAAAATGGGTTGCTTTCCTCGAATAAAAGCTCACTTCAAACGAATATAATCTCACTCAACCTGAGTCAATGTGGTCTCAATTCTACTGCTCTAGATCAACTCGCTGATATCATTCCATTCATGATCAACTTGGAGGAGCTTGATATCTCTTTTAACCTAGCAGGTGAGAAGGAGGGAGGATTAGTGAAACTCTTTCGCGAATTGTCTAATCTTAAGCATCTACAAAGCCTGACCATGAGTGCCACTAACATTGAAAGTCCTGATTTTGAAGCTTTGTCTCAATTGATATGTTCGATCTCTAAACTGAAGAGACTGTCGATCAAGAATTACAGAGATGGAGGATCAGTTGCTCAATACCAGACCGTATTGAGGACTATATTCTTGCCACCATGTTTGGAGAATGTGACTCTCGAATACACATTCTCCAACTCTGGTATGACATTGTCTGAATGTCAACATGTAAAAGTGCTTGATGAAAACACAAACTTGAAGTCCATTGATCTGCATGCATACGGTGGAACTTCCACTGCTCTCGATTGCCTTGCTGACATGATTCCCCTCCTAGTCAACCTCGAGGAGCTTGATATCAGTCCCTATTATACTGATTGTGATGACCGAGTATTGGCAAAACTTTTTCATGCTCTATCATGTCTCAAACATTTTCGAAAGCTAAACACAAATGACTCGTACCATAAAATTGGTTGTTCTGGTGTTGAAGCCTTGTCTGGTTTGATATCATCATCTTCTAGTCTGAAAAGGCTGAAAATTGGTCACAGTCATATGTCGCCAGATGCTACAGAAGCGATGCTAACAACCATACTCTCACCATCATCACTGGAGGATTTGGAGCTTAACGTGTATTCTCGGGAAAAAAGTGAATCAGTAACGATGATCTTAACCAATCTACTGAAAGAAAATAGGAACCTAACTACATTAAAAATACTAAATTATCATTCTCTAGAATTGGCCACTTTAGTTGCAATGGCAATGTCTAAGAACATGTATGCTAAGAGCTTTATGATGTACATTGTGAGCTTCGCATCAGACCCGCAGTCTTTGGAGCAGCAATCATCAGATGCTGCTGAAAAAAGGATGCCTGAACATGTATCATCATTGGTTGAACTGCTCTGTAATAATCAAACATTGGAAACTTTGGGATTACTAGGCTTTCACTTCACCCAGGACCAGGTTCTCACTCTCAATGATGCTCTTCTAAAAAATCACACTCTGAAAACACTTATAATAATTTATTTTTCTGGTGACTCATGTACAGGAAAAGATTTAGATCAACGCATTCACTTCAATGGCTACAATGGATTTCATTTTAACTATAGTTGAAGTTTTAAACAAAATACAGTATAATATTATATCATCCAGTATAACCCACATTATTCTGGTCAATTATTTACTAGGATTTTGTACTTATAAAATTGTGATGTAATGAAAATTAATTCTTAATAGACCCACACATGCGTAGTGAGCATGTATATAGAAGCTCATCACTAAAATTAATATTATAATAGTTATTGTTGAGGTATGCTCAAATCAGACTGAGTTTCACAATAGTATAATGCATGGTTTGCTATAAGTTCATCCTTATAGTATTATAAATTCCTCAACATCAAAATTAATTATTATTTACATTAACTCTCAACATGTCACATATATGTACACAAAGACTTTCACTGGATCTGCATGGCAGATATCGTGAAAATTAATGCCAATATATACTCTTATTCAACAAATTTTCCATATATAATTTATAACCATCATTATTATACCTCGATCCACACTTCAAATATAAAATCCAAATAGAACACATTTCTATTGTATCCTAATGACCACAGCTAAACCTCAGGCTAAACTACAAATTGTACTTACCAATTCCTTCAAGTATGTGGTCGTCATCAAATATCACTGTCTTTGTGTGTCCATCCATCGACCTCTATAATATTATATCTTGACTGACTTTTGTGTTGAGAGTGAAGAGAAAGGATGTCTTTATCGTCTTCTTCTTCTCTTCTACCTCTGGTTCATGAGGAGTCAATCCAGCTGGAGGGGAAGAGACATTAACACACTCTTAAGACATGGAGAGTAAGGGGTCTTGGACACATCAACAGACACTATATATAGGATGGATAATAAACTAGAGCCTTGGGATGGCATCATTATGATAGCAGAAGATATACAGTCACATAATTATATCAGTCAATGTACATGTCATTATTATGTATTATGTCAGAGGAGGTACGACACGCAAGTGGCAATTCAATGCTTTTGCTGACTCAGCATGGTAGGTGCACGTGACCAAATCCACTGAACTATAGTGGTCACGTAATTGGAATGCGATAATTGACACTCGCGTGTCGTACCTCCTAGCTCTGTGTATACGTATACTATTGCATAATGTACTAGGAAACAATACCCTTTTTCTCCAGTCCAACTTGTTCCATCAAGAGATATACCGTATAGCGGGAAATTTTTGCGAATTTCACGGTTTGGCGAAAATTTTCCCCGACCGAAATTTGTAAGGTACAAGGTCGTCACTTAATGTTGAGATAGCGGGAATTTTTCCCGGGGGAAAATTTTTGCGTTTTCGTCCTGAATAGAAATTCGCAGGGAAAATTTTAGTGGATTGTGTATACTGTAATATGGTCAGTGGCGTAGCCAGAGGGGGTTCAAGAGGTGCTCGAGCACCCCCTTTGAGCTTGAGCGGAAGAAGAGAATGACTAATAATTGGCTTTATTAATAGCTACTCGAGCCATTTTATACTTACTTGTTTATTCCTTGAAGCTAGTTATTTAAGATTTAGACCTCAAACGCTTGAAAGACAAACTTTAGAGCAGTTTAGTTCATGCTAGCTCGATCGAGAGCACTCGAGCGCTCAAAGCTGCTCGCAAACTAGAGTTCAAAGGTTACGGGAACGGGTCACGTGCACTAATTAGTGGGCGTGGTACCTAGAAATTTTTCGCGCGCTTCGCGCGCGCACCTCCTACTTCTAAATCCTGGCTACGCCCCTGATGGTAAAGATGGTCAACAAGTCCATGGAGAAGGCCGGCCTGGGAATGGGACTATAGGGAAAACCATGCATGCATAGAAATGTTTTTAGAATGACCAACTTCTTTTTGTTACAATTTCACATGTAGTGTGAATTGTACACAAAAATTGCAATATATAACTATAATGCAGTTAACATTGTTTAAAAATACTGACTGAGTAATTTGAGATGGTACTGACATCAATTGCTGGTAACAGTATACTAAGTATAGCTATAATTATTATGTATGAAAATGGATTGCATAAGTAGTAACCAAATGTTTGGATGATAATATGGATTAATTGCTGATTATATATGCTCAAGAACATGTACACCAGTAACTTACCATCTGATCCTTGGAGACCGTGGCAGTCAAAGCCATGGATTTTGTTAGTATAAGTGGCTCATTGGGACATCTTATATACAGTTAGCAGTCTGGCTTCTTCAGCATTATAAACACAGTCATGCTATATATCACCATGTAGCCTCAGTCTCAGGGTAGTGAAGATACAAAAGCCGGAAGGCACTTATAGGCAATCATAAAGTATGGACATGTGGTCAAAATAGTATCATGTCATAGTATCAGTGTAGGCATGTGTACATTCTAATGTCAATCTGGGCTGAGAATGCTGGTAGAAAGATTTGAACAACTTTTTAAAAATCCAACTGATTTCAAAATTTCAAGCACCATGCATTATTTCACTTCTGGCGGCATTCCCAAACCACATTATGCTAGCATATGAATATTTAATGAGCAAGAATAAAAGGTTTCTTTTTGGCAAATTACTGCAGCAATTTCTTGCCAAATTTTAAACAACAGCTTAGACAGTTATTCTTTTTAACTTTCAGGCCTAAACAGCGAAAAGACAACCTTAGCAGGCTTACTACACTCAGAGATACCAACAGAAAGAGTATAGCCAAAAATTTTTGGCGTCAGTTTATTTCAAGAGGCAGCGTTCCAGATCGACTATGGGAGCGTTAGACGCTTATTTCCAACTCTCTGCAGGGCCAGATCTATTCGGTTGGCTTCTCTTTCTTATAGTATGAAAAAAATGGTAGCTCAAACTTACTTCTTGTCGTGATTCTGCAGCAGAAGTGAAGACAAAAGCTGCCGTTTCTCTGTCGTTGAACGTGCTGTCAAATTTCTTTTTAAATCTGGCCCTGCCCACGTACAATCCGGTTAAAAAGAGCCACTTTATACAGTCACACGCGGAATACTTTGGAAAAAAACTGACGCCAAAAAATCATGCCAACAGTTTTGCACAAGTTGCGGTTTGCTCCGCACTAAAATAACTACGCGTGCTCATTAAAATATTCATGAGCAAACGGTAGCCCGTAACAAACAAGCAGCTAGGGAGACAGCCTGACACAATTAGTGATGGGTTTGAATGACATACAGGGTAGATGTGAGTGGCATTACATAATGTGTGTGTAATATGAGGGTTGCTTACCATCCATCAATCCTTAAGCTAGCTTGCAGTGACACAGTCCAGAGCCACTTAGTTGTAAGTGTGTTATTAAAGTATCTTAGCTTGGAGCATTCTGACTGTTTCAGGAGTACAAACACTCAGCATAGCCTACATGGGTGTTGAAGATACATGTACATAATTATACAGAGTGAGAATATAGTAGTAGGATATAAAAATATTTCAGAAGGCACAATAGGAGTGTGTGTGTGTGTGTGTGTGTGTGTGTATGGATCTGTGCATGTGTGCATGTGTATGTAGTTACTATGTAGGATGAGTATTGTAAGTCAGACTGTCAATTAATGCATGAGAGCTAGCACATTGAGTGAGTGTTGAATGAGTGTATTTTTAACCAATCCATGATTTCATCAAGACCATTGATTATAACTCTCATTGACAATTCTATAATCCAATATAGGGAAATGGGAAGTGAGTGTGTAACTGTTTGTTAGTGCAGACAGTCATGATACAGTGTAGGTTTTAGTGTACACATGCTAGCTGTAGTAACTAGTTCACAATATCCCCTTTTCGGATGTATCTCGAAAGCTAAATGTGGATCTTCAGTTTGTGGCTGAAGATTCACAAGCAGTATTATGTTATGTGGCAAAGCTAAATGGAGCAAATTACAAGATGTGTGAAATTGTAGAAGCCAAAAGTCTCCCAGATGTTCAGCTTTTGAATAAGGAGCCTAACTTAAGCTTCCTGTAAATGTGGTCTCAATGAAGCTGCTGACCTTGTCTTTGCAATGCTTGCATGCATGGTACTGCTTGAATTAACATATAGCCTCGGGAAGACCATGCATGATCTTTGGAGATGGGCTCTAATTGCAGCAAGTACAATCCTGGATACGGTTGTGTATATGATGCATTGACCATAAATGAGCATCATAAAATTAATACAGTGAACTTATGCAATATGTAAGGTGGATTTCCACAAGTATGACACTTGACTGCTGAAGGGTAGATCAATGGGGAAAATGTTGATATACAAGATAAGTCTGGCCAAATGCATATATGCATGCATGTGTGCTTGTTCCCCACTGGAAAAGCTTGTGAGGATTTGAACATGCGTGCAATGCAACAAATGCTACTATAGCCTTCAAACTAAAGTTGTGGCATTGCAGCTAGTGTGCTGATGATATTAATCTGTACACATACAGTAAGTGGACTAGGTTACTGAGCATTTGAAAAAATCAACACGCATGGTAGCACATTCAGCACATACGAGACATACACACACACACACACACACACACACACACACACATACACAAGAGTGTTATTGTTTACTCTTGATTTGGTTTCCTCAAACGTGATAGCTGCTCAATTAGTTTCCTCATTCATTTCCTCCTAATACATTTATACTATGGACTCAGTGATGAATCAACAACAATCATTAAAAGTTTACGGTTAATTCATTGAACCAGAACATTGTCAATGTAAGGTTTTGGGCATTCCTACGCAATCATTTATGCTTGGGTGCTGATCCATAGAAATTTATTTTCAAGCACAATAATGCCAGCTACATAATTATACTGTTTTGCCAACCATAGCAGCAAGGTTACATGTGTGTGTGTCCACGCATGTTGTTTAACCACCATAATTATTGCATGTACATATGAATGCATGTGCATGGATATTTTAAAATTGGCTGCACAAATTTAAACATGCATGACCACAAATATCCCATATAATGACTATAAGAGCTAGACTATATCCCAGTTACTATAGTAGTGAACAATCCATACTTCTGGCTGAGCATATAGCTTGCTACTACATTTAAGTAAACTAAGAGTAAAAAAGTTTACTGCCTATTATTAAGTATAAACAATTTTATATACTAGTTGTTATGGCATCTCTCTTGCACACCATGTATAATATGATACAGCTATTGGTGATCGCTGCTGGCGTTTTAGTCCCTGTCAATTCAATCGCCCAGAAAAGTCTACCCCTTATCATTCCCTCAGTTGAGATTCCAACCAATCCAGACATCAATCAACTGTGCCCAGCAAATCTTGACAGAGAATCTGCTCACGAAGAAGTTTTAAACTCTGTGCAATCACTGTTACAATCACTGTTTGTTGAAGAGTGTGGAGATGGTGTATGGTCTCCTGTTGGTTTCCTCAATATGAGTGATCCCACAATGAACTGTCCATCTGCTTGGAGAGAGTACTCTCAGAGGAGATCTTGTGGCCGAAAAGTTTCTGGCTCTGCAAGTTGTCCTTCAAACACATACTCCGTTGGAAATACCCAGTACAGCAAGGTGTGTGGGCGAGTTATAGGCTACCAGTATGGATCACCTGCAGCTTTTGAAAATCTGAGAAGACAGGATCTCGATGGTGACTATGTTGATGGTGTGAGTATCACACATGGAAATCCTCGTACACACATTTGGACACTTGCTGTAGGTTCTTCCGATGGCAACCACATTTACAGCTGCCCTTGTTTAGCATCGTCTGCTGCTCAAAGCCCTTCTTATGTTGGAGACAGCTACTTCTGTGACAATGGGTTTCACGGCACTGGTTAATATAGATCTGGATTTTTCGCCGACGATCCACTCTGGGATGGTCAAGGGTGTCAAAGTGGTAACTGTTGTATGTTCAACTCTCCTCCGTGGTTCTCTGTGGAACTCAATGAACCAACCACTAATGATATTGAAGTTCGAATTTGTGCTGATCAAGACACTAATGATGAAGACATTACAGTTGAGTTGATTGAGCTTTACATCCAGTAGCTATTGGTAGTGCAACCGTAGTGTAAATTATTAATAGTAGATTATAGTATTAATAGTCAAAAGTTTGCAGAACTTGTACATTAGCACAATAATTATTAGTATAGAGCAAGAGAAACAGAATGCACTGAACTATTGCTGATTCAGAATTGTGTAATCAGTTTTTAGAAGACTTGTAGAATAATTATTTCATTTAATCAGTGACATATTTTGCTATGTTGTTTGTATTATAAAGATTTTGGCATTTTTACTAACAGAATTCTTAATTACCACATTTAGTGCCTGGTGAGAGTTACTAGCCTTTTCAATGCACATAAATCTGTGTGAGGCAATTTCCCTGCACAAGCTCAATGTACTTTCAGTGAAAACAAGCAGCTAGGTCTATAGAGAGTCTGATACAATTAGTGACGGGTATATACAGGGTAGATTTGAGTGGCACTGTACTAATGTGTGAGTAATAATTATGAGGGTTGCTTACCATTAATTTTATCAATCCTTATAGGCTAGCTTGCAGAGCAACTTGTTATAAGTGTGTCAGTGGAGCATCTTGGAGCAGTCTGACTACTTCAGGAGTACAAACATAACTAGAAAACATCCATGGGTTTTAAAATACATGCATAATATGTGCAGAGTGAGATTATAAATAAGTACTAGACAAATAGGAGCAATCGAGTGTGTGTGTGTGTGTGTGTGTGTTGGTGTGTAACGTAGATGTGAGTACTATAAGTCAGACTGTCATTGAGAGAGTATATGCTGAGAGATATGGAGAGTAACGGCCATATAAACGGGCAGTGCCTATTATTCACTTTACCACATAATAAGTTACATTACAATTTAAACCATGCTTCCTTTTCCGGCTTCTACTATTGTGGGGGAAAAAAACATCACATGGAAGCTTTAAAGTTTAACCATAACAGAATATATACATGAAATGTAACAATGTTACAGTACAATGCAGCTTTTATAGGATGTGAACGATGTAGAAATGGACAATTAATTGTTTGCCTAACAATAATATTATTTTGTCTGACAATACATTATATTCTAGGTCTTACTGTTTACAGTATAAAAGGTCAAATTTAATAATAATTTATCTTCAAGTCAGCTTGAATAACACTGACTGAAGGTTCAGTGGCTGCCTGGGTGGTGAAGATACAAAAGAAGGCACTCAGCCAATCATAAAGTATGTACCATAAGGACATGGGGTCATAATAGTATCATGTGTCATAGTGTCAGTGTAGGCATGTGTACATTCTAGTGGTTGTATGCTAGCATTGTTCACTAGCTGGCTACTCTCAGGCTTGAGGATATTAACTTCCTTTGAAAACAATTAAGTAGCTAGGGAGTAGCTTTCAAATTGTTCCCAGGCTCTTCTTTCGTGAATATTCTAAAATAAGGAAGGAAAGAGCCTGGTACCAGTAGTCGTGTGAGTGACGTACTAATCTACATGGGAATCATTAGATATGCATGTAACTATACAATAAAAGGTAAGTGGTTAAGAGTCACACAAGAAAATCTGACTATCATAGCAAATTATAAGGCAAAACAGGAAATAACCTTCGTCACTATAAAGACATTCATGTTTAAGATTGCATTGAGTATACACATGCATGTCTAGTCATGATATGGTTCACATCAGAGGAGGTACGACACGAGTGCGCCTTTGCTGAGCTGGCAAACGGGGTGCACGTGACCGCAGTACTTCACAATGAGAGCTGACAGCTCTCATTGTGAAGTACTGCGGTCACATGATTGGAATGTAATTAACAGACTTGCAAGCTCAGCAAAGGCGCACTCGTGTTGTACCTCCTCTGGGTTCACATGGCTTTTGATGCCACATGTGACTTCGTTGCCAGAACAACCTGTAGACTAAGTATTACGTATGGTAAAAGAAATAAACTTTTATCGAACCAGTATCTGCAAGGTCACCAAAACAATTTTCATGATAGAAATTTACCTCAATTGACATCATGTTTGCATGCTATATATACTGTGTATAAATTTGCATTAAAAGTCACTGAGTTATCCAGTAAGCTAAACAGCTGCTGCACTCACTGAAAAAACGGATGGTTCATTTTAACCAGCATAGGTCAAAATAACTGATTGCAAGAACAGTTACTGTAACAGCTACCCAGCAATGGGTTATGTTAACGATGCTTGGTTATTTTAACATAACTTGGTTATAGCTACCCCAGTTGGTAATATTAACTAAATGCTTTAGTGGTTAAATTAACCGCTATTAGGTTAAAATGACTACTCGATTGGGTTAAAATACACAATGGCTTTCACTAAGCAATGACATCATTACTGAGCATGCTCAGTAGCGCAGTTTTGAAACAGACTTAGCAGCTGTCAAAGAAGTGGAGAGAAAAAAACCTTGGAAAATCTTCTAAAAGAAGGCTATCAAGTATACTTTTTTGGAAAAGGAGATGTCTGATATGGTCAGCAGTACAAACTTGAGTGTTTAAGGTAGGAAAAATAGACTGTAACCACAGCAAATTCTGATTTTGTGTTTCAATTTAGACATAGCTATCAAAGAAGGGGAAAAAGTGAAAACATAAGGACAAAACTTCAACCAAAAGGCTATCCTCTGAAAAAGAAGATGTCTTTCATGGTCAACAGCACCATTTTGAGTGTTTTAGGTGAGAAAAAATTTTCAAACAGCAATCTTGTGAATATCAATCCAATTTTGTGCTTGGCTTAGTTAACAAGCAAAGTGGAGAGAGAAAGAGAGAGAACATACTGGCCCAAGACTCTACTCAGTATGAAGTACCTATGAACTTGAAAGGTAAAAGCTAGTCATACATGCATTCAGGAGACTGAGTTTAATATGTACTTATATTATCATCTTTGTTAATAGGTCAAAGAAACACTACCTACACATGTTGAACTTGTGTCTTACGTTCGTTGACTTGTGTGTATGCATTGACTATTCTATTGTGTGTACATCACCATTATTATTCAGTACTGTTGCTATGGATACATTTTGTGGTATTATTTGCATGAGGTTCAAAGTAACTATTTAGTTGTAGAGTGTTATTGTTTACTCTTGATTTGGTTTCCTCAAACGTGATAGCTGCTTCATTAGTTTCCTCTTTGTAATTATTCATTTCCTCCTAATACATTTATACCATGGACTCAGTGATGAATCAACAACAATCATTAAAACTTTACGGTTAATTCATTGAACCAGAACATTGTCAATGTAAGGTTTTGGGCATTCCTACGCAATCATTTATGCTTGGGTGCTGATCCATAGAAATTTATTTTCAAGCACAATAATTTCAGCTACATAATTATACTGTTATGCCAACCATAGCAGCAAGGTTACATGGTGTGTGTGTGTCCATGCATGTTGTTTAACCATGCACCGTAATTATTGCATGTACATATGAATGCATGGATATTTTAAAATTGGCTGCAACAAATTTAAACATGCATGACCACAAACATCCCATATAATGACTATAAGAGCTAGACTATATCCCAGTTACTATAGTAGTGAACAATCCATACTTCTGGCTGAGCATATAGCTTGCTACTACATTTAAGTAAACTAAGAGTAAAAAAGTTTACTGCCTATTATTAAATATAAACAAGTTTAGGTACTAGTTGTTATGGCATCTCTCTTGCACACCATGTATAATATGATACAGCTATTGGTGATCGCTGCTGGCATTTTAGTCCCTGTCAATTCAATCGCCCAGAAAAGTCTACCCCTTATCATTCCCTCAGTTGAGATTCCAACCAATCCAGACATCAATCAACTGTGCCCAGCAAATCTTGACAGAGAATCTGCTCACGAAGAAGTTTTAAACTCTGTGCAATCACTGTTACAATCACTGTTTGTTGAAGAGTGTGGAGATGGTGTATGGTCTCCTGTTGGTTTCCTCAATATGAGTGATCCCACAACGAACTGTCCATCTGCTTGGAGAGAGTACTCTCAGAGGAGATCTTGTGGCCGAAAAGTTTCTGGCTCTGCAAGTTGTCCTTCAAACACATACTCCGTTGGAAATACCCAGTACAGCAAGGTGTGTGGGCGAGTCATAGGCTACCAGTATGGATCACCTGCAGCATTTGAAAATCTGAGAGGACAAGATCTCGATGGTGACTATGTTGATGGTGTGAGTATCACACATGGAAATCCTCGTACACACATTTGGACACTTGCTGTAGGTTCTTCTGATGGCAACCACATTTACAGCTGTCCTTGTTTAGCATCGTCTGCTGCTCAAAGCCCTTCTTATGTTGGAGACAGCTACTTCTGTGACAATGGGTTTCACGGCACTGGTTATAGATCTGGGTTTTTCGCCGACGATCCACTCTGGGATGGTCAAGGGTGTCAAAGTGGTAACTGTTGTATCTTCAACTCTCCTCCGTGGTTCTCTGTGGAACTCAATGAACCAACCACTAACGATATTGAAGTTCGAATTTGTGCTGATCAAGACACTAATGATGAAGACATTACAGTCGAGTTGATTGAGCTTTACATTCAGTAGCTATTGGTTTAGTGCAACCGTAGTGTAAATTATTAATAGTAGATTAGTATTCAGTAATAGTCAAAAGTTTGCAGAACTTGTACATTAGCACAATAATTATGAGTATAGAGCAAGAGAAACAGAATGCACTGAACTGTTGCTGATTCAGAATTGTGTAATCACTGTTTAGAAGACTTGTAGAATATTTCATTTAATCAGTGACATATTTTGTTATGCTGTTTGTATTACAAAGATTTTTGCATTTTTTACCGGGCAACAATTGAATTCTTAATTACCGGTCCACATTTAGTGCCTTAGTGCGAGGCATGTAATCATGCAGGGCCAAAAATTGTGGAAGTAGCAGCCAAAAATAAAAGCGCCATAGCACTAAAAGGCTTCTTAAGCTACTAGCTATTTAGCTCTTAATTTCTCTTTCTAATGAGCCCAAAAACATATGGCCTCAAACCATTGCTAAAGTAACAAACACAAACATACATCAATCCTTAGGCTAGCTTGCAGAGCAACTTGTTATAAGTGTGTCAATGGAGCATCTTGGAGCAGTCTGCAGCTGACTGCTTCAGGAGTACAAACATAACTAGACAACATGGGTTAAGATACATAATATGTGCAGAGTGAGATTATGAAGAAGTACAATATGCATGAAAGGATATAAAAGACAAATAGGAGCAATCGAGTGCGTGGTGTGTAACGTACAATAGGAGATGTGAGTATTATAAGTCAGACTGTCAGTGAGAGAGTATATGCTGAGGGATACAGAGAGTAACGGCCATATAAACGGGCAGTGCCTATTATTCACTTTACCAGATAAGTTACATTACAATTTAAACCATCCTTTTTTGGCTTCTAATATATCGTGGGGAAAAAAATACATCACGTGGAAGCTTTAAAGTTTAACCTTAATAGAATAATAATTATATACATGAAATGTAACAAATGTTAGAATGTGAACTATGTAGAAATGGACAATTATAACTGTTTGCCTAACAATAATATTATTTTGTCTGACAATACATTGTATTCTAGGTCATACTGCAGTATACAAAGTCAAACTAAATAATTAACTTCATTAACTGCAAGTCAGCTTGAATAACACTGACTGAATCACTAACACAATGCATTTAACTAACAGCTAGTCTACACTACAGATCAATGAGTGTAATATTATTATGATAATTTGACTGGTGAACATATAGCAGCGTGAATTAAGGTCTCTCTTTGGGAATGAGGCAAAATGTAAATGTTATACAATGGCATGACTGAAGTTTACAACAATATCCTGTGTTGTGTATACACTTGTCTTTACACAATTCCCAATGTTTTGCTTTCAGTCTGTGAACCTCACTATTATAGCAACAATATTCAGTATAATCATGCGGTTGCATGCATGCATGCTAACTAATGTACATTTGTTGGACTATGGAAAGTTTCTTTAAAACATATTCAATATGTTTAAGCAAGGTCAAGCTGATCTTGAAATCTACTTCAATTCTGTCCCTCCAGAGAAGAGATCTAGGCTGGACAAGAGTCTGGACTATGATCATGGCGGGGTCCAAAGGGACCTTGGAGCCATTGCCAGTACAATGGATCAATGGGAGGGAAATATTGCTGAACAACTTCAGTTGACAAGACCTGAGATACAAGCCATCAAAACTGAGTTCCCTAGACAAATTCTATTACAAACGTACATAATAAATAATAATTTAATTATTATTGTGCATAATAATATTTAATAGTTATACCCTTATAATTTATAATCATCCACGTAATCATATGCATGCTTTCATCACTTAATTCCATACTATTACTAATTTACTAGGAGAGCTGCCTTACAGAAGTGGCAGGAGAAATTTGGTCTCATGGCTACCTATAGAGCTCTCATTACAGCATTTGTGAGAGCTGGTAGAGGAGACTGTGCTGAGGCGGTTTGCAGAGTACTTGGTAAGTTTACCCAACAGTTATGACCGTATGACGGAATTAAAATGATATTGAATTAAAATGCAACTAGGACTGATTCAAATTTAATTCTAGTATAAAAATTAATGCTATAAGATGTCCCAGTGTATTTGGCATGCAACATGCTTGTCAAACAATCTTCGTTTATCCAGGCTCTCCTCTTTGACTGAGTGAAAGGTCAAAGGGGAGAGAGAGATAGTTCCACTATGTACATTGTCAATTGCAAAATAGAGAACATGGCAAATTATTAACCCATTCATAGATATTCAAGCTGAAAGTCATTTTGAAAGTGTTCCCCAGACCCCAATTCAACGCTATGCTATGTACCTCAAAGGAGTGTACCGAAGTGCTAATGTGTCATCAGACAAGTTTCCTAATATCACTTGTGGTGAATTTATAAACCTTGCACTCATAAAGAGTGATCGAATCAGTCGCTCAGAAGTAGATGAGTTCACAAGAGCTTCTCTTTATGGACATGTTGATGAGATCCTTCAGAAGAAGGAGCCCATCAAACTGGAGGAGGTGATGAAGCCGGTAGAAGGTCAGGGTAAAATGAAGTGTGTGTACATACATGGTGCACCTGGTGTTGGGAAGAGTACGTGTGTGGGGGAGCTTTGTAGGAGGTGGGATGAAATTGATGCTTTGAGAGAATATTCACTAGTCATTCTTCTTCGGCTGAGAGAGAAGACTGTTCAAGAAGCTCAGAGTCTGAAAGATCTGTGCTACCATGAAGAAAGAGAACTGCAGGAAGCTGTAGCAGCTGAGATTGTAAGAAATGAGGGAAAGGATGTGTTGTTTGTACTAGATGGTTTTGATGAACTCCCTGATTCCCTTCGAAATGATTCCATATTTGTTAAAATTATGTGTGGTAAATACCTCTCCCATTGCACAGTGCTGATAACTAGTAGACCTTCTGCTACTGCAGACTTTCTAAAAGCCGCCAAATCACAAATACGCAAGCAAATAGAAGTCGTAGGCTTTACACAAGAGCAGATTGAACAATACGCTAAACGCTTCTTTGTTCAACCTGATGTGCTAGCTGATTTTATGACTTACATATCCACCCAACCAGCAATCAGAAGCTTGATGTACATTCCATTGAATTGTGCCATAACAGCAGAAACCTACAGGCATAATAGAACAGTCAATAGACCTATTCCCCATACCATGACTCAACTCTACATTGAAATGAGTCTGACACTACTTCAACGACATTTTGGTGAGGATGACTCAATAGCAGAGCAACTCTCTGAAACTAAAAGTTTAGAGGAACTTCCACTACCACTACTAGAGCCCTTTGGTTCATTAGTGAAGCTAGCCTTCGATGGCCTTGAAAAAAATGAGGTAATTTTTCACAATCTGCCCAATAGCTTTGTCCATTTTGGCTTCATGAATACACTAGCTGAGTTAAGCATTAGAAGAAAAACTTCTATTTCTAATAGCTTCTTGCATCTTACCCTCCAGGAGTTTCTTGCTGCATTTCATATTTCACAGCTCCTACCAAGTGATCAGCAGATGGTGTTTGAGAAGCACCTTGATGGTTGGGATGTGGTCTGGAGGTTTGTAGCAGGTCTGACTGGATTCCGTGGAATAGGGTGGGAAAAGGTAAAAGCAAGTAAAGGAAGAACTCTTTTGAATCCGTTGTGTGATATGTACAATATATCACTTTTTTCAATTCATTGTTTGTACGAAGCGCAAGAGAGAGTAGATTGTGATTTTGTGCTGGGAAAAGCAGAAATTAATCTTGTTAGTTACTATACTTTGCCTAGAGAGGAGAATGATATCAGTTTATTTGATAGCTTTGCAATTGGTTACTGTGTGGCCAATAGCAAGTGTATGTGGAGATTAAGACATTTATTTGCCAGCAAGTCTATGGGCAGTATTCTACTTGAGATGCTGAAACATGGACTGTTTTCCTGTAATAAAAGACCACCTAAAAATGAAATTCCCAACATTGTCTCCCTTGAGTTATATAAATGCTGTCTGAATTCAAATAGTTTTGATCACCTTGCCGATTTAATTCCCCTCTTAGTCAACTTGAAGAGTCTTCATGTTAGTGAGAACAATCCAGGAGAGGGAGGATTAGTGAAACTTCTTCATGCTGTTTCTCATCTCAAGCATCTTGAAGAACTTGGCATAGCTCACACTAACATTGGTTGTCAAGATATTGACATCTTGTCTGATTTGATGTCATCATCTTCTAGTTTGAAGCATTTGTCAATTGGTCATGAGGAAATGTCACCAGATACCACACAGGCAATGCTGACAACTATACTCTCACCATCATCATTGGAAACTGTATATTTAAATCCAAATTCTTGGTCTGAAAAGTCTAGTTTTTTGCTGAAAGAAAATAGGAATATAATGACATTAAACATTTTTATATGGGAATTTAAAACATTGGCCAGTTCAGTAACAATGGCACTTTGCAAGAATGTGTATGCTAAGAACTTGACTCTTTTTCTTTTACCGATTCAATTCCAGCTATCACCAAATCTTACTGCAGTAACTGAAGATAGTACAGAACAAGTATTATCATTGGTAGAACTGCTCTGTACAAATCAAACATTGGAAACCTTAGAATTATGTGGTTATGACCTCACTGAGGACCAGGTTTTCATAATCAATGATGCTCTTTCAAAAAACCACACTCTGAAAACACTTACTATTGATGAACGGCCACCGACAGAAAAGCGATTAGACCGACGCATCAATTTCACTAAATAATTACAAATACACATTAACCTTATGAACATAAACAATTCATTATCATAAGAGTAATATCATAGAGTAATATATAGTATAGAGTAGTATAGAGATCGTCTGAGATCTAAATACAAGCATGCAGGATTGATGTTAATAAAAGTGAACTTTTAGGGATTGCATGGTACGACACTGAAATGGGTGCACATGAAATAGACAAACCATGTAGTGGAGGATATGGCATGATACGATAATATACACTGGTGAATAGTAGCATATATGCATGCAGAAAGTCTCAGTGGAAATTAGGCTTTTAATTTATTTTTACTATATTATGCATGTAAATGTTATTATAAACTGACGGATGTTTAAAACAACGTTTTACAGGTGTTGTGTATACACTTGTCTTCACACAATTTCCCAATGCTTTCCCATTCTTTATAGCTGAGCTTCACTACATAGCCAATACAGTTACACTAACTATAAATATGCATGTATCATATTGTTAGACCACACATGGAATGTCTCTTGTAAACAACTCCCGGCAATATGTCCAAACAAGGCCAAGCTCTATATATCTCCTGATCTTGAAATCTATTTTAATTTTGTTCCTCAAAAGAATAGATTCAGGCTGGACAATTAAGAGTCTGGACTATGATCATGGCGGGTCCAAAGGGACCTTGGAGCCAGTGCTATATATAGCTCAATGGATCAATGGGAAGGAAATATTGCTGAACAACTTCAGTTAACAAGACCTGAAATAAAATTAAGCCATCAAAACTGAGTTTCCAGGACAACTTCCATTACAAATGCAAGTTATGAAAGCACAATATAGTATGTCTGGTTGGCCTAGGCCTGAGTTTGTGGTCATAACACATTTTGATAGTGATACCATATAGTACATGTACAGGAGAGCAGCCTTACAGAAGTGGCAGGAGAAGTTTGGTCTCGTGGCTACCTATAGAGATCTGATTACTGTAACAGTATTTGTGAGAACTGGCAGAGGAGACTGTGCTGAGGCAGTTTGTATAGAGTACTTATAGTGAGTTAAACCATGACTCGTGATCAAGCTTTACTGACATGTGTTCATATAGCAGATGCAACCTTGTTAGATTTTCCAGCTGAAACTGAGTCAAAGTGTTCTCTGGACTCCAGTCAAACACTATACCATGTACCTCAAAGGAAGTGGAAATGTGTCATCAGACAAGTTCCCAAACCTCACATGTGGTGAATTCATCAACTCTGCTCTTGTAAAGAGTGGTCGAATCAGTCGCTCAAAAGTAGATAAGTTCACAAGAGCTACTCTTCACAGACATGTCGATGAGATCCTTCACAAGAAGGATGGTGCACATGGTGTTGGGAAAAGCACTTGTGTTGGGAAGCCTTGTAGGACAGTGGCGGATCCAGGGGGGGGTTCACGGGTTCCACGGAACCCCCCTTTCAGCTGAGATCTCGCATTATAATTAACTGTGCAGATTGGAAAAGGCCAAGATGGAACCCTCCTTTCAACTTAAAAATACTAAAAGCAACTCAGAATCACGCTGAATATTAGTCTTTTATGAAAGATATAGAGTTTCTGTCTCTTTCTTGCCGTTTTTTTCTTCCATTCAGGCTTTTTTGGCAAAATTTTAGCTGCACGAGCGCTAAAGGGGCGGGGCTGTTGCGACCAAAAGTGGGCGTGGCTACGTAAAAATTTTTCGCGCGCTCCGCGCGCATTCATTAGAACCCCCCTATTCAATTTCCTAGATCCGCCACTGTAGGAGGTGGGATGAAAGTCATTCTAGTCATTCTTAGAGGATTACGGTAGTCGTTTTGTCCGTCTGTCTGTCTGTCCCATCGAAATCTCAAGAAAGACAACTCTTAATTAGGGACTAGCAAAAAAATGGATGCTATTATGTTCATAAAACTGAACGATCTTGTAAAATTACATTTTCTGCTGTCCAACTTGAAACACTGTGGTCGCTGAGATTTGAGTGTTTTGTGCTTCTTTGAGCACTTTCTTCTTCAGTCACTCTAGTCATTCTTCTTTGGCTGAGAGAGAAGAGAGTCCAAGAAGCAAAGAGTGTGAAAGATCTGTGTTACCATAGCAACAAAGATTTATAACTAGCTGTAGCAGCTGACATGGAAGCTTGTGAGGGGAATGGTCTGTTGTTTGTACTAGATGGCTTTGATGAACTCCCAGCTTCCTTATATATACAAAAGGAATCAATATTTGTTCAGCTAATCCATGGTACGTACTACTAGTAGACCCTTTGCTACTGCAGACCTTTCAAGGGCAAAGCTAATAGAAGTGATAGGCTTTACACAAGAACAGATTGACCAGTATATGCTAAAAAATGTTTTGCTTCTGAGTCTGAGCTTTTAGTTGGCTTTTCTATCTACATATCCACCAATATCCAGCAATCAAAAGCTATAGTTTAATGTACAGTGTATATTCCTCTAAATAATTGTGCCATTATAGTATAGAAACATAATATTATCGTGACTAGTCATGGCTAGAAATGTAGTGACATATGAATTATTGATGAGCCTACATGCATCAGGCAGCTGCTCAGTAGCTAAGTACTAAAAGTGATACTGAATGCATTTTAGTCTTCAGATTGCAAGCTAACAAGACACTCTAGAAAAATTTGCGCTCTAAATACTGTTAATTCAACCTTTTGGGTAACTTACAGCAAGCTTTTCAAGTCCAGGAGCCTGGCGGTTTCTCCGCCAAATGGCCAAATGTCGAGCATATCAAAAACGCGATCGATAAAGCACAATATAGTATGTCTGGTTGGCCTAGGCCTGAGTTTGTGGTCATAACACATTTTGATAGTGATACCATATAGTACATGTACAGGAGAGCAGCCTTACAGAAGTGGCAGGAGAAGTTTGGTCTCGTGGCTACCTATAGAGATCTGATTACTGTAACAGTATTTGTGAGAACTGGCAGAGGAGACTGTGCTGAGGCAGTTTGTATAGAGTACTTATAGTGAGTTAAACCATGACTCGTGATCAAGCTTTACTGACATGTGTTCATATAGCAGATGCAACCTTGTTAGATTTTCCAGCTGAAACTGAGTCAAAGTGTTCTCTGGACTCCAGTCAAACACTATACCATGTACCTCAAAGGAAGTGGAAATGTGTCATCAGACAAGTTCCCAAACCTCACATGTGGTGAATTCATCAACTCTGCTCTTGTAAAGAGTGGTCGAATCAGTCGCTCAAAAGTAGATAAGTTCACAAGAGCTACTCTTCACAGACATGTCGATGAGATCCTTCACAAGAAGGATGGTGCACATGGTGTTGGGAAAAGCACTTGTGTTGGGAAGCCTTGTAGGACAGTGGCGGATCCAGGGGGGGGTTCACGGGTTCCACGGAACCCCCCTTTCAGCTGAGATCTCGCATTATAATTAACTGTGCAGATTGGAAAAGGCCAAGATGGAACCCTCCTTTCAACTTAAAAATACTAAAAGCAACTCAGAATCACGCTGAATATTAGTCTTTTATGAAAGATATAGAGTTTCTGTCTCTTTCTTGCCGTTTTTTTCTTCCATTCAGGCTTTTTTGGCAAAATTTTAGCTGCACGAGCGCTAAAGGGGCGGGGCTGTTGCGACCAAAAGTGGGCGTGGCTACGTAAAAATTTTTCGCGCGCTCCGCGCGCATTCATTAGAACCCCCCTATTCAATTTCCTAGATCCGCCACTGTAGGAGGTGGGATGAAAGTCATTCTAGTCATTCTTAGAGGATTACGGTAGTCGTTTTGTCCGTCTGTCTGTCTGTCCCATCGAAATCTCAAGAAAGACAACTCTTAATTAGGGACTAGCAAAAAAATGGATGCTATTATGTTCATAAAACTGAACGATCTTGTAAAATTACATTTTCTGCTGTCCAACTTGAAACACTGTGGTCGCTGAGATTTGAGTGTTTTGTGCTTCTTTGAGCACTTTCTTCTTCAGTCACTCTAGTCATTCTTCTTTGGCTGAGAGAGAAGAGAGTCCAAGAAGCAAAGAGTGTGAAAGATCTGTGTTACCATAGCAACAAAGATTTATAACTAGCTGTAGCAGCTGACATGGAAGCTTGTGAGGGGAATGGTCTGTTGTTTGTACTAGATGGCTTTGATGAACTCCCAGCTTCCTTATATATACAAAAGGAATCAATATTTGTTCAGCTAATCCATGGTACGTACTACTAGTAGACCCTTTGCTACTGCAGACCTTTCAAGGGCAAAGCTAATAGAAGTGATAGGCTTTACACAAGAACAGATTGACCAGTATATGCTAAAAAATGTTTTGCTTCTGAGTCTGAGCTTTTAGTTGGCTTTTCTATCTACATATCCACCAATATCCAGCAATCAAAAGCTATAGTTTAATGTACAGTGTATATTCCTCTAAATAATTGTGCCATTATAGTATAGAAACATAATATTATCGTGACTAGTCATGGCTAGAAATGTAGTGACATATGAATTATTGATGAGCCTACATGCATCAGGCAGCTGCTCAGTAGCTAAGTACTAAAAGTGATACTGAATGCATTTTAGTCTTCAGATTGCAAGCTAACAAGACACTCTAGAAAAATTTGCGCTCTAAATACTGTTAATTCAACCTTTTGGGTAACTTACAGCAAGCTTTTCAAGTCCAGGAGCCTGGCGGTTTCTCCGCCAAATGGCCAAATGTCGAGCATATCAAAAACGCGATCGCACAGTATTGCTTCTGTACTTTAGAACAGGAAGTACCTATATCTTTTTATCCAGCATTTCGATTTTTCACTAGTTTTGCAAATTTGCGCCCTAAATTATTAAACAGGAAGAGTTGAACTTATGAACTCTGGTACTCGCTCCGCCAAACGGAGCTAAAGTTAGTGAAGTTTTGCTTGCTCTGCCATTGTTACAATACAAAATTTTGCATATTAATGAGATGCAAATTAGGCTTGTACTTTTTATGTAGCACAGCTGCATGTCACTGTTAGTACTACAATTTCTAGCCATGTATTGTATACAAACATCCCATTCCCCAGACAATGACTAAACTCTACATTGAGTTAAGCCTGACACTACTGCAACGACACTCAGGCGAGGATGATCCATTAGCAGCTAGAGCGACTCTCAGAAACTGAAAATTTAGAAAACCTTTCACCACAACTGCTAGGGCAGACACAGAATCGAAAACACTGATTTCGAGAGACTGCCATGTATCTGTTGCCTCTTAGACGATCATTGAAGACTACTGGCTGTTTTTTCTTGTCTATTTCCATAGTCATCTACGTCTCCCTAGCTCTCAGAGCTGGTAGATGGCAAAAATTTTGCTCATGACATTTCAACGGACTGCACTGGAGCACACGTGAGGCATTCAATATACATTGCATCATGATGACTCGTCTAATGTCTACAAGATGTCTACCTTGTATGTCACGCACGTGACTATACTGGTTTGCGAAGGAGGAGCCTGGGAATGAGGCTAGCTAGGGAGAGAGCTTGATACAAAATTTTAGTGACGGGAATGAATGACATACAGGGTATAGATGTGAGTGGCATTACATAATATGTGTGTAATAAATTATGAGGATTGCTTACCATCCATCAATCCTTAGGCTATAGCTTGCAGTGACACAGTCTAGATATTAGTGGAGCATCTTGAAGCTTCACTTCTCCATGCGGCAGTTTAGGGATTATAAGCACTCAATGAGTCACACTGACACAAGTCTGCATGTGTACATCCAAAGACATAGTTATGCATACAGAGTAAAAAGGAAACACATAAAGGCAAATATGAGAGAGTGAGTGTGCATGCGGCATGATGGGAGATATTAATACTATGCAGTGTATATGTGTCGATCAGACTGTCAGCATTATAAGAGAAAGCACTTTATTAATGACTGTACATGCATGGTGCATGAAGGACACATCCTACCTACCATGGGGTTTATCCAAAAAAATAATATGACTAAAACGGTCGACCTGAATATTCACCATACTGTATATTAATAGCATAATTATAATAATTATTTCATAACACTTACAGTGCTAGATGGATTAGCCAGTAATATTGTAATATGTCACATTTAACCATCTGAATGTGCACATTCTCAAGGCTTATGTCATGCATGCTTGCACTTTGAAGTTCATGACTCATTATTGTTACAGTAGTACATGTATGTAGTTGTACTGGATAAAAAAAATTAATATATGCTGTGTATGCAGCATTTTGACTGCAAGATTGCCATGTGTGGTCATACCAGCTCTCTGGGAATCTCCCAATACACCACAGGGGGGGAGGGAGGGCATTAGATATGCATGCAGCTGTAGGTATGTGGTTCAAGAGTCACACAAGAAAATCTGACTATCATAGCATTATAAGGCAAAACAGGAAATAACCTTTGTCACTATAAAGACATTCATGTTTTAAGATTGCATTGAGTACACCTGCATGTCTCGTCATGACATGGTTCACATGGCTTTTGATGCCATATGTGATTTACGGTTGCCAGGACAACCTGTAGTATTATGTTGAAAGAAATAATTAAACTTTCATTGAACCAATATCTGCAAAGTCAACAAAACAATTTTCATGATGAAAATTTACCTCAATTGACATCATGTATATGCTACTGTGTATAAATTTGCAGTCACAGTCACTGAGTTATCCAGTAAACGAAACTGCTGCTGTATTTGTGTGTCAGAATCAACAAACAAAATTAATAACCAAAGTTGGACGAAGTAAGCCAAAGAATATGAAGGCTATCATCTGGTTACATTTTGTTTCACTACTGCTCTTTCTGCTAATTATAATTGATAAAGGACAGTGCTCCGGTGAGTGAACATTTTCAAGATTATAATAACTCCAAACAACTTTGAATGCCTACACACACATGCACATTAATAATAATTATAGGGTGTGGAAGATACAATCCTCGCTTTAGTATTTGCTGCAACGGTGTTTTGAACACTAGGAGTGGAATTAGTCCTGCTTGCTGTGGAACGAGAGTATACGATTCTCGTTTTAGCATTTGTTGTGGAGGAGTTGTAAATACAAGGAGTGGAATTAGTCCTGCCTGCTGTGGAACGAGAGTATACGATTCTCGTTTTAGCATTTGTTGTGGAGGAGTTGTAAATACAAGGAGTGGAATTAGTCCTGCCTGCTGTGGAACAAGAGTATACGATTCTCGCTTTAGCATTTGTTGTGGAGGAGTTGTAAACACAAGGAGTGGAATTAGTCCTGCCTGCTGTGGAACCAGAGTATACGATTCTCGCTTTAACTCCTGCTGCAGTGGAGTCATAAGAAACAGATGTGGAACAGGATGGAGCTGGGGAAAATGAACACCTCAGCATTTTGTTATAAAAGCTCTGACAACTATTAATAATTATAGCTATTAAGAGAGTATATAACTTACCATAACTTGTAAATGCACTTATGTAACTTATGTACACTATGTACTGGAATGTACTTTCAAGCAGAGTAGTAAATTTTCCAACCATGCTTTAATTAATTATTTGATAACTTCTATACACAGATATATTAATTTTGTCTTACCTGAAAACGGATATACTATACACGTCTTTACTCAGGCCTAGTTACTTCAGACTGTCACTCACTGTACATGTGAGTCAGTGAAGACTAAAATAATGCATAATTTGGCTAGAAAATTATTTTGTGTCAAGGCTGGAGCAAGATTAGATATTCGTAAAATTAGAAATGCTAACTCTGCATTCTTGCGGGAAATTCCAACGACCATTTCCAACAATTCTAACTTCGGCGACTGCGCATGCGCAGCAAAGGCTCTACATGTGCCCACTGAGCGGTTCGTGTAGAGTCTTGTACTGTAGCATGTGAAGTGTGCGTGCTAGTCAACTCGTCAGTGGTGTGTCAATATTGAACAACCATAGAAGAAAATTGCAGTTATAGTCAACCATAGTACCTTGTTGCGAGGTCTTGACTGTCTTTAGACGACCCAGACTAGTCACCAGGGAACACTGTCACAGTGTGGCTTGAACCACCCATGCACCCTCCTGTTTACTGACTCACTGGTGAGTGTTGTACTGTAATACATTCTTCAAGTAGTCTTCCATTTATCACCAACTATAGGTTTTTAATGGCGGGTAATATGCCGGTATCAATATACTAGTCTGGCTGGGCACCAGGCTTTCTTGATAAGTTTTAGGAGGGTGGGGAAAAAAGCAAGAAAGGGTCTGGTGCCCAGACTATTAATATACAGAGTTTCAAAAATCAGTGTTGCCCTCAGCTCCTCATTAACATGAAAGCACCGAGTACATGTGCACAAGCCTCGGCACACTCAACATCTAGTGCACATTTAGCACTACCACTGAGCTACTATTCAAAGTCCAGGCCTAGTTGACTTCCAAACCAAATCTCAAGGCCTACATGTAATGGCATGACCCACATGTGCATGTGTACATGACATTACATAATTTGTGCCATAGCTATCAAGTTTAGTAGCCACGGCTCCAGACTCTTCTTAACACTTTCACTCACGGAAACGGCCTGGCTGGAGAAGGAGAGCCTGGCTAGCCTCATAGCAGTTTGTAAACTATTTCATAAACCAAGCAGCACAAGTCTATGGCAAGACTGAGCTATGCTATGATAAAACCTATGTACTAGAGTGCTCAGCTGGTATGAGAACAAAATACTGAGCACACTGAGTTGCTGAGTGGCCATACAGCTAATAGACTAGCCTCGTTTCCAGGCTCCTCCTTCGCGAATATTTTCTTCGAGAATAAGGAAGGAGAGAGCCTGGTACCAGTAGTCACATGAGTGACGTACAGGGTAGACGTCTGGTAGACGTACCTCCACTCAGCATTACGCGCTTTATCTATAATGTGTCACGCACGTGTTCCAGTCAGTTGATGTGAGCAAAAGACCATAGATAGTCCAAGAAGCAACAGATAAATGGCAGTCTTTCTGAATCAGCATTTTTAGTTCTGTGTCCAGTCTCGATCTTTCAGTCTGACCAAACCAAGGTACAAAACAAAAGTGGCGATCACAAACGCTGTTTGGGAAGTACATCTTAACTCTTGGCACAGAAGAAATGACTTTGAACAATTCAAGCAAATGGTAATTTTTTTAAAGCATTCTTTTGTTCTGTTCTGTTCGCGGTCGCTCCCAGGAAACTTTTTTTGCTAACTAACTTGAATTACGTAAAACAGTACGTCATGTGCACTCACGTGGCTACTGGTACCAGGCTCTCTCCTTCCTTATTTTCGAAGAAAATATTCGCGAAGGAGGAGCCTAGGAACGAGGCTACTAATAGACAGCCACACTGAAACATCTATACATTACAATATGCTTACATAGAAAGCAGCCAAACTCTGTCTGTCCGCTTGCCAAGCAACACTGAGCAATGCATCAACGGCACCAACAGCACTGTCAAGCAGCATTTTCATGAAGTAGGCATTATTAAATAATTTCTAGATAACACACACTAGATCAGTAGGCGTGGTCTCAAAGCTAAGCGCTCAAAGAAGCACAAAACACTCAAATCTCAGCAAACACAGTGTTTTGGACAGCAGAAAATGAAATTTTACAAGATCGTTCAGTTTTATGAACGTAATACTATCCATTTTTTCACTAGAGTTGTCTTTCTTGAGATTTCGATTGGACAGACAGACAGACCAGACAGCCGGACAAAATGACTACTGTAATATCCTCTGCACGTGCCGAGGCTTAATAAACAACCCCCCTCTCTTTTACACGCTCACACACCACACCCTCGGTTCTCCTCCCTCTTCAAGTGTTCCGGCCTGTGTTTACTTTTTCAGTAACACTATTGCCTCCTAGTGAAAATTAACAGGCAGTTTTCTCTCACTGACATGTATTTGTGTGTTTGGAAGTAACAGTAGCAGTTAGGTATAGCCATAGAGAAGTTTTTACAAATCTTTTTCATCCGAACACATGCGATGTGTAAGCAAATTCGTGTATAGGTTGTAGAGAATTTTGCGGTAAACTCGCTGATGGATCATGATTTGTGAAAACTACCAAAGATAACCTGTGAAACTTTTTTACTATGGATATACAGTATAGCCGGAAATATTGACGGGGATTTAAATTTGACGGTTTGACAGTCAAAGTCAAATCGTCAAATTTAAATCTTCCAGTATTTTTGGTGTCATATATGAATGTATTATGTGCCCGCGCAAATCATCAAATTTAAATTCGTCAATATTTTTATTTTACGTTCTGCGAGCAAACCGTCAAATTTTTTGACCGTCAATATTTCCGGCTATACGGTATGGTACATTACTTTCACACAAACACACTCTCACACTAGTGCACCATCTCTGATACTCTCACTATCCTCCCCCTAGTCACTGTTTGAATCTGGCCACCCACTTCTCCCTCCTGATTCCTATGTTGACTCCTGATGTCACTAACCTCCTTAAAATCAGTACCTCCAAGAGCTCCTGATATTCTTTGCTGACTCAACACTTCTCTCACATGTATGAGACATGCCATGCATGTCCTCTTACCCTCGGACCATCAGAGGAGACACTGTGTCCTCTTGACCTCTCTACTGTTGCTATTGAAACACTCTCAGGTAAGCTTTGTAATAAATATGGATTAGTATTTTGTGCTGTTGTGTTGTTTGTTCACACAAAATTGTATGCTTAGTCAATAAAAGAATCTCTCTTCCTCCTTCCCTCCCTCTCTCTCAGGTGCTAGGTGTTCATGAAGTTGTTACATTACATTTTTGAAGTTGTGACCATACCCTCATGACTGCCTCCAACCTCTCAGTGGTAATAGCCCCTAAGCTCATCAACTACTATTGTCATGGTAATATCAAACTTACTCGTCGACACAGACAGGTTAGTGTAGATTATACCATAGATTGGGAAATTTTCTTTGAAGATGTTTTGTGAGAAAAAAAAATTGCCTATATTTTTATATTAGGATATTAATGTTTATAGCTTAAACTTGGAGTTAGGTGTGCTTAAACTTGGGGTTACATATTATATAAAAACTGGCCGTCACTTGTATGTTCAACTTTATGGTTGAAATGGTTTTAATTACTTCATAGATATGAAATACAAATGTATATAAATAAGTTTCTTGTGAAAAAATTCCCATTCTTAATGTATACAGTTAATTGAGTGTTGCGAACAATTTTTGAATTGTCTATGCTCGAGCTTCTAATTAAGAGAAAAAATTGCAAAATATTATTGTTTTTTAAAGAAAACCTATAGCTGCAAAGATTATACAAAAAAAGACAATAACATCTGGACAGACAATACTATGTAATTGATATTAGGTAGTTGTAACAATTCTTGCTGAGTATGCAATTTGACACTAGATGTGGTTACACTGTTGTGAGAATGCTGGGTCTAATCGATGGGTGTTGGGGGTTAAACTGTAGGTCCCAGGCAAGCACATGGTTTTTAGAGAAGATTCTAGAATTGATAAGTCTTGGGATAAAACTAGTCAAACCAGTCATACCATTCAGTATTTCAAGTTTAAGCATTACTGACTACTCTTCCAAAATTATGTTACAGCAAAGATTTTCAATTACAAAAAGATAAGTGCATTTTTAACTTTGTAATGTCTGTGTTTGTGAAATCCCTTGAATCCCATCGCTAAATACCCGGGCTCCTACATAGGGGAGCGGTCCCGCCTTCTCCATAGCACTCCATTCAGTCGGAAGCTAAGGGACCGAAACTGGTGGTTTGCAATGATTGGACAAAGGTGCTTCCCTGATGACCGGGAGATGGATTCAGACTAAAAAAATTTTTTTTTGCTCTATTTAGTGTTTGTATAATCCAAAAAAGTGTGAAGATTGTTTGGTATAAAGTAAGAGCATATGTCCCTAGTGTAGCTCGGGGTTCAATCGACAAAGTCCTTCCCGCCCTTTGGTTTGTTCCAGGCAGTCCTGGAATGACCCCTTCCACTTTCCCCCTCCCCCTAATCTCAATCTCTCTCTCTCTCTCTCTCTCTTTCTCTCTCTCTCTCTCTCTCCCTCTCTCTCTCTCTCTCTCTCTCTTTCTCTCAGGTGCTAGGTGTCCATGAAGTTGTTACATTACATTGTTGAAGTTGTGACCATACTCTCATGACTGCCTCCAACCTCTCAGTGGTAATAGCCCCCCCCCTAAGCTCATCAACTACTATCGTCATGGTATTATCAAACCCACTCCAGACACAGACAGGTTAGTGTAGATTATACCATAGATTGGGAAATTTTCTTTGAAGATGTTTTGTGAGAAAAAAAATAGCCTATATTTTTATATTAGGATATTAATGTTTATAGCTTAAACTTGGAGTTATAGGTGTGCTTAAACTTGGGGTTACATATTATATAAAAACTGGCCATCACTTGTATGTTCAACTTTATGGTTGAAAATTTCAGATATAATGGTTCTTAGATATGAAATAAAAATGTATATAAATAAGTTTCTTGTGAAAAAATTCCCATTCTTCATGTATGCAGTTAAATGAGTGTTGCGGTCAATTTTTGAATTGTCTATGCTTGAGCTTCTAATCATAGTAAGAGAAAAAATTGCAAAGTATTATTGTTTTTTAAAGAAAACCTAGCTGCAAAGATTATACAAAAAAAGACAATAACATCTGGACAGACAATACTAATTAATATTATAGTTGTAACAATTCAGTTTAAGCTGTTTCAGCATGACAATAACCAGTATATTCTCCTACAATATAAAGATGGCATTGTTGGCAAAAGTTGTAGCCAGGCCGTGAGTATGATCTTTCAATGTTCATGTCACCTTTGTGACCCAATTCATTATAGTGTCAGTATTGAGGTCATATAATATGGTACTTGTAACTATTCGTGTCTTGTTTGTCTTTTCCTCCAATAATGAGTATACTTTGCCATTAACAGTTACACAGGTAGAGCACCTCACGGGTAGGTTAGGAAGGTAATGCCATATCTTAGAGAGAGTTGAAATCGTAGAAGATTATGGTGGGTGTGTTTGTGTGCTGTGTCTAGATGATTGAATTAGTTCACTAAACTGACAAAACATTGCAGACATTTGAGAGACCAACAAAAAACAACTTTACATGATTTCTTCATGTCTTGAAATTGAGACATATCTTGTTCCAATATACTTTTTACGACACTGCATGCCCATTCCTACACTGCTTATTTTTAAAATTTTTACTACTTCTAGTAGCTGATATAATCGTATTATCCATTCTGTTTAGCAAAATTATAAGCAATAAAAAATATAATAATATGTTGTAATGAATTACACTAACAAAATAGCTAAGGTATTTGTGCTGTTTACTTGTGTTGTAGAAGCTAGAGCTACTCACACTACTTTTGATTATTAGGTATATTGTCAACCAGAAGTGGTTCTTTCAATTCAATAGAAGTGTGTGAAATATTGGTGCATGTTTGAACTGGTGGAGCAAAATATTCCCTCAATACTTTTTGAGAAATAATCTTTTGTTTAAATTTAGTCTTAAGTAATTCACTAAAATGTCTTCCTTTCCTTGTTTCTGTGATTCTCAAGTAGAGATGGTACAAAACAATTAGGACAAACTGACAGAAGGCTATGCTTACTGAGACGGTGCTTATGAGATTTGGATCATTGTAAAAGTGTGCTCCCATTGTCAAAATGATTAGATTTAGCATGAATGATACATCTGCTACATTAGCCAATGTTGACTCATACACTCCTCCTACTAGTACAAGATAAGAAAAGATACCAGCAGTTGTTGTACCAATCGCCATAAGGTTAAGTGAAGTGTCTCCAGATACATTTAATGAGAACACAAGATAAAGTGCCACTCGAACTAATAGTAATATTCCAAACCAGTAGACATGATTCTCTTTGAATGGACCTGTGTAGGCATCAAAGAGAGGCTTCAGTTTACCAACCCAACGTAGTGGTCTGTGATGGTTGTATTTTCTTAGCCACTGGATAAAGAGTAGACTAGCATTGTAAGGTATTGATAGACAGACAAGTACTATGAGGCCAGCAATGAAAAGAGGGATGTGCTTTCCTTTGAGGTAGTCCACATTTCCATCATAAAGCCACACCCTTCTCTTGTAGCCATCAGGATAAACAAGAATTGTTGGTTGAAATATTGTGATTATGGTTCGAATGAGTTTTGCGTACGAGAGCAGAAAGAGTGTTGCTAACACTTGTACAACATTGGATCCACATAGTCTTACAACAAAGACATAGCGACGGCTCAGAGCAATGAGGATGATCATAATGGTCCAGATGTAGAGAGGAAAAATGAACTGAAGCCAAGTTTTAACATATGCATCGAGTCCATTGTAGAAACAAATTTCAAATCCTAGATCCAAATTTAGCCAGGCAATGAAATACTTTGGAAATGAATTTGATTGGAAAAATATGCTGTGATTAACTCTGATGATATTAGCATACAATATCAAACCATTCAGCATTCCTGTTGAGACAGTCAGGCCAATTAGAAGCATCATTACAATCAGTACAACACCTACAATTGCTGTAATTGGAACTAGTAGTATTGTCCAGAGTCTGTGACATTTCTTACATTTTGACGTTCCAAGAACATGGCTAAAATTTTCCATACAGCCTCCACAGAGTATTCCACTACGGTTGAAATTACACTGGTCGTCTGGATGTTCAAAGTCAAGAGATATGTAGGATGAACTTTGCTTGCAGTAATCAAATGGGCAGTGGTCATTCACAATAACTCCAGTGTCATTTTCTAAGTTGTGGATGAAAGTAGCGTTGACCCATTTTTGTTTTGGTTTGTTAGTTCTCAAGGTTTCGATATTGCAATCGTATATGCGGTGTCGAAGAAGTATTGGGTGGCAAGAGCAACTCTTTAATGTCTGATTTAAAGCATATCCAAGTGGACAAGGTGCAAAGGATACTGTTATAGACAATTTCTGCTCAAGAATTGGCAGTTGGTGTATAAATTTAGGTAGTTTCTGATGTACAAATCTAATTGTTAGACTAGATGTAGAGTTTTCAGGTGGAAGATATGAATCTGCTGCTGTTTTCAAGGAATTTAAATTAGGTATGTTCACTTTTTCTACTAGCAATGTGAAAGTGTCATCAGATTTTGGAGTTAATGTATTCAAAGTGAACTGCAATGGTGTACAGTGTCTGTTTACTTGTTGAACGTACTGCCCTTTGTTTACAGTAGTCTTAGATTTGTAGCTGTAAAATTCTGCCTGTACTATGGAAGGCACTGTTCCAAACTGCTGTCCTACAGCAACAGCACTTATCTCTACCATTCTTCCTGGATATGTGTCAATATGATACTCTGTTATATTGCAGTCAGGCACTGATGATACACACATGCACACACGTATTGGATTTGAGGTAATTATGGAAAGATCATTTTGTTGACCAGAAAAGTTGAAATAAAATGGGTAATGATTGTAACCTTGGTATAAAATCCAGCCTCCATAAATTGCATTGCCAGCAACAATAGCTGTGTTGTTAATAAAAATAAGATTCATCTCAACTTTTTGGTTAGGGGGTAATTCAAATGCATTTATTTGATTCATAAATGGACTGGAATAGGAAGAATCATCAATAAATATAGCACCACCCTTTCCTGATACGTGGTTGTTAAGAAATAATAATCTTATTCTTTTGTTAGGGCATGTATTACGTAATATTGATGAAAATTTATCCAAATACTTTAGATTACAGACATGTAGTTTTGATCCCACATAAAAAGAGAGTGCTCCACCATTTCTTCCGGAATTTTCAGTAAAAATCATGTTTGTATGTCCTAAAATATGAAGATTTGATTTGTGGAGGGTAAGAATAGAGGTTCCGCTGTTGTTTCTGAAGAGTATTTCTGTGTTGTTTAAAATCACAATGTCTGAACTTTTAACTTCAAATGTAACACAATAATATATCTTGTTTTTAGTACATGTGTTGTTCTCAACTCTAATTATACTATCTGGAGCAATTATTAAAGTGCTTTCTTCGTGCAGTTTAATGCCATTGTAGCTATTTTGTATGAGGAGTACACCATATATTGAGATGTTGGTCTGTGATAGTAATACCTTTGAAGAATTTATGATTGAAATATTTTGCAGTCCGAAGTCAGATACATTTACAATACTTAGAGCAAAATCTAATGCACCTCCACAGCTAAAAAATGTAGTGTTACTAATATTCGTGCGAATAAAATAGTATGGGGCAACTTTACCCATTAACGTGAAACATTCATCAGGCCCTGTAAAAGTGCTGTCTGATACATATATATGCACTTTTCCATAGATTGATAATGCTAGTCCATCTCTGCCAATTTTCTGTTTAATGCGGTTTGTTTTAGTTGGTGTTGAACTTTTAACTTGTGATATATTTACTATACTGTAATGCTCTTGAACCATTGTAGCAAATGCAAACAAATGAAAGTTTTCCCCATAATTTTGAAATGTTGTGTTTATAACATGTAATTCAAATTTCCAACTGTAGCTGATTTGAAATTCAATTCCAGTTATAGGATTCCATTCATATCTAGTATTATTTTCTGGGTATTTAATTGTAACGCCCAAGGCAAAACTAAAAATGGAATTTGTAATCACTGCAAGAATATATTTTTGTTTACTGCATAGTACGCAATGTCTTCCATTGTACAAAAGATTGCAACTCATAATTTCCACTTTGATGTCCACTTGAAATAGCAAAAGGCCAATTCCGTAGCTGTGGTATACATCCACTTTATTTAGTATAATATTGGCTGATTCAGATATTTTAATGGCTGCTGTAATGTAGTTATCTAAGGTACAAGTATAATCACCACTAACATGTGTATCTCCACTACAATTCCACAGTAGAAATTCACTCAGCAATAGACCTGTAATATTTTGTAGATTTATGACAAATGATAGTGAACTTGTGCATGCGATAATTGGTTTTTCCACAGATTGATCTGTATACCCAACAATTCCGAAGTTTTTCAAGTTTTTAAGGTCAAGTGAAGTGCTCCTTGTAATATTGTGAACTCCAGGCAACAGTACAAGTGTTGTGTTGGATGTAAACTTGTAACCTTCACTCAGCTCTTGTAAGGTAAAGCACTCACTTGTGGGGCAAGGTACTGAAGTTGGATCATCTCCTTCAAATGGAGTTGTAGGAAGAATATAGATGTTTTCATTTGCTCCACATGACATCAATAAAATGCAGAGCAAAAATATGATGGATAATGTATTGCATCTCTTGTCCACCATGTTGGAACAGACCATTATTATAAAGCTGTTCTAAGGCAATAATTTTTCTTTAATTTCTTTGAAGTGGTATAAAAAATCACAGTAGATTTGTTGTACAACTTAATTCGCTAGCTAGATTATTGCCATAAGATGAGAGTTTTATAGAATTATTATTTCTTTGGGAATGTAGGCTTTGGGATTAAAATGACTCTTGGGAAATTAATTTGTTTTCAATCACATCAATTTGTCATGGTGTAAACTATGTATTAACAGTTGCAGCACTTTTGATAACATCTTTTGTGATAGTTAAACATTCTACAATAAAGCATATTAGTCTGTACTTGTAAGCATTAATTACTTTTACCGGGTCAAATAAAGTCAATGTACTAGTATTTGTATGTATTAACAATTAAATGCTTTATTAATGCTGAGTGTTATGTGAGTATAACAGGTAGAACCGTTGAAAAAGTAATTAATTTTTGTGGTTAAATTACTTTTACCGGGTCAAATAAAGTCAATGCATTTGTATTTGTATATACTGCCAACGTTGAACTCCTCCTACTAATACAAGGTAGGAAAACATACCAGCAGTTGTTTTACCAATAGCCATTTAGATCAGAGATATGTCACCATGGAGATATGCAGTACATGATAAGTGCCACTCGAATTTAGTTGTTGGAAGAATATTATAAATTATTATAGGCTATTACACTACTTCAAACTTCTACTGGATATGCCAATTAGGAATACTGACCAAATTATCCAATATAAGGGGCTATTAAAATAATAAAAAAATGATTATGACAACAATTAAACACATGCATATGAATCATACTAAAGACAACCTGTATGATCTACAAAATTAATAGCTGAACAATAATACATGCATGCATATTATTCTTGATTCCAAATGTGCCAAGGCCAAACTGAGAGTGTGTACCGAGTTGTACAGAGAGAGACCCATGCAGGTATATATAGCTGAGGTGCAATGTGTGTAAATGATAGTGAACTTGTGCATGCGATAATTGGTTTTTCCACAGATTGATCTGTATACCCAACAATTCCGAAGTTTTTCAAGTTTTTAACGTCAAGTGAAGTACTCCTTGTAATATTGTGAACTCCAGGCAACAGTACAAGTGTTGTGTTGGATGTAAACTTGTAACCTTCACTCAGCTCTTGTAAGGTAAAGCACTCACTTGTGGGGCAAGGTACTGAGGTTGAATCATCTCCTTCAAATGGAGTTGTAGGAAGAATATAGATGTTTTCATTTGCTCCACATGACATCAATAAAATGCAGAGCAAAAATATGATGGATAATGTATTGCATCTCTTGTCCACCATGTTGGAACAGACCATTATTATAAAGCCGTTCTAAGGCAATAATTTTTCTTTAATTTATTTGAAGTGGTATAAAAAATCACTGTAGATTTGTTGTACAACTTAATTGGCTAGCTAAATTATTGCCATAAGATGAGAGTTTTATAGAATTATTACTTCTTTGGGAATATAGGCTTTGGGATTAAAATGATTCTTGGGAAATTAATTTGTTTTCAATCACATCAATTTGTCATGGTGCAAACTATATATTAACAGTTGCAACACTTTTGATAACATCTTTTGTGATCTTCGTTAAACATTCTACGCTATATCATAACAGTCTGTACTTGTAAGCTTTACTTTGACCAAGATAAAGTCAATGCATTGTATTTGTCACTCATGTCCAGAAATGCCCTCACTAGTCCTAAAGTAGTGTTCAAATTGGGATATTCATAGCTACTCCATGCAGGCATGAATTAGAACATTCATGATCTGGACATTACTCTATTTTGTATGCTTAAACAAAAGAATTAATTAATTAATGCTGAGTGTGTGTTTAATCAGGTGGAACAAAAAGATAGCATACAGGTGTTTGATATTTTAGCTATATAGAGGTACCTTGTATATTAACTGCAGGACAAACTATAGTTTGAGTTGGATTATTCTTGTTAAAATCATACGTACGGTAGTACGTATAGTAGGAATGGGCCGACTGTCCCATAGACACCATACAAAATGTTGGCCACTATAAAAATCTAGTCAAACAAAATTAAACCTTCAAAGTTGCTCAGAGGCTCTCAATGACAGATTACCAACAGCATGCAAGGCCTAAAGCTCACAAAAACTTTCCTCAGCACTCGTAGTGAGTGCTATTGGGAAGCCACCATAGTGCCATTTTTGTTCTCTAACGTACTTCCTAACTGACTTACTTGAAAAGGATTTCCAGAGAACCAGAATGTGTTGAGCCAACTTTGACAGCACAAAGTAAGTTCTTTTCATGGGTAGTACATTCCTTTATACTCGTTTTAATCTCAAACAGGCCTAAACAAAAACTAGAAAGCTTTGAAACTTAGTGTATAAATTCATGTACTACAATGCAGCCATCTTTGTATGTAGAGTTCAAAGGTCATTATCCACGTGGCATTATTACGCGCATGCGCATTAGCTTCCTCCAGCATAATGAAATACATTGTAGCTGCAACTCAAGCTTTTTGTAGGGACTAACCAGTCTCTAATAGTCTCCACACCGTAGTGTTGAAAAAAGTGAATGAACAAGTAGTAAAAATTTCAAAAAAATAAGTAGTGTAGGAATGGGCAGTGCGTTAAAAAGCATTGGAACAAGGCATGTCTCAATTTTGGCACATGACTACTTCATTTTTTATGTCCAACTCTTGGCCAGCAGTCCAGTTTAAGTTTCCTATCTTGTTATAGTTTACTCCACTGCTTAGCCAACTGATTAGATTAAACCAATGCAACAATAAGCTATGGTAGATAGTAGTACAGATCATTGCATTTATGACACAGAGGATCCATATAGGGATCAAGAATAAATAAAAAATGAAGTAGTCATGTGCCGAAATTAAGACATGCCTTGTTCCAATGCTTTTTAACGCACTGCCCATTCCTACACTACTTATTTTTTTGAAATTTTTACTACTTGTATATATATAAACCGGATGCAAATAAATTCAGAAATTTTTTTCTAGATTCTGAATTTTTGAACTAAGCCTGTTTGATTGGGCCTAATCACTCAAGCTTATTCCTATGCTAGGTTTAAGCTTAGACCTAATGATTGAAGCTTAAATCTAAGCTTTTAGAACTCAGCGAAATTTCAGAATCCAGAAAAAATTCCAGATCTTATCTGGATCCTGTTTAGAATATCAAACTGTTAAACGGCACGATTATTATAATAATAATTATAGATCTTAAACAAAACAGTACAAAGGTGTTAATATATAATTATATACTTTTCATGGCTGTAAAAATGTCACAGTTATTTATTAATTAGGACATTCCATGATGCGTGTGAGCATAATGTATAATTGTAAACCAGAAGTGGTTCTTTGAGGAATGTGAATGTGAAATCTTGATGAATGTTTGAACTGGTGAAGCAAAATATTGCCTCAGTACCTTTTGAAAGTAATCTTTTGTGTATATTAAGTCTTATAAATAGTTCATAAAATGTCTTCCTTCTCTTTTGTGTTAATGAATGTCAAAGCAAGACAATTTAGACAAAAGGACTGAGCTATGCTAACTGATCAAGAGAGTACTTTTAAGTTTTAGATATCATTGTAAAAGTTTGCGAGCTTCCGTTGTTTTTCATTTGTTAGAACAAAATGATTACAGTTGATCACTGAGCTATCATAAAAAATAGTCTTTTGCTAAACTTATAAAATATGTTGTTGTTGTCATATGATGCCTGTGCCTGATTAGCTATAATATTATAGCCTATGTAGATGATTGAGAAGCAACTATAGTAAGTACATTCTTATCTAATTGCCATTTCCAATTAATAATTAAAATGTAAGATCATCATCTAAGAGAGCATGCCTGCCTAGATCTTAGTACACGAATTTATATGGGTTAGAGTCTATAGTGCGTTTAGCCTTAATCTCTTGCAATTAAGCTATGTTAACTATATGCATCCAAACTTCCAATCTGTGTTCTAGCACTTCAGTATTAATGAAACACCATCCTAAGTATATTGATTGACCTTACTGAGCTGTATGAATGTGCTATGTTTAAAAGAGTCCTCAGCAAAAATACTCTTCAGTTCTATTGTTCAGGTTTAAACTCTATTTAACTGAGCATTTATTCATTTCAAAATTAATGTACTATTATTGTGTCAGATAATGGAGGTCATTATACCTATGGTGATGAAAACGATGCTTACTTTATGATAAATCAGTTGCAAAAGTTAGGTTTTACTTTGTAAAAAGTAGAATAGTATTACTATGTGATAATTCACTCACAAGCCTTTTCTATATAGGGAAAATAAACGCCACTGTCCGAAAGTGGAGGTAAATGTCCAAATAGAGAGGTTTTGGACACCTCTGCATTTTGAGCCATAGCTACAAAGGACATTGTTGTCACTGATTCAATTCCAGGTATGTTGTTTAGGAAGAGTGGTATTATTGGAATACAAATTGTCATGTTTACTGTATAGGCTAAAAATGGTGTCAGAATAATAGGTTGTGTCTGACAATAGATTACTTACTCTATACTCCATGAAACAATGACAGTGATCAAACAATCACAAGCTATACCACAGTCATAGTGATTATAATGGTCAATAGAGCAAATTGTAACAAAATCTACAAAGTATGATGTCGTAATTTTATTTATAGCTGTGAGCATATAGCTGCTGTTTTTGAGAACATAATTTTTGGGACGATTGAAAGAAGAACATATCAGTTAAGAAGAAGCAAAAGTTAGTAAACAAAAATGGAATTTTGTCAACAAAAATAGCAATTAAAATTAATCTTTAATGACAACATTGGACTTAGCCAATGCTATGAAAGTGACTAAACAAGCATGATGAAAGGGACTGTTAATAATGTGTTTCATTTGCTGATCTCAGCCAATAATGGTTCTTGTAATTCGATGGATAAATGTGTAGCTTCTTGTTGTTGTTGAACTACTGGAGTAAAATATTCTTTCATTGACTGCATTCTTTGGGAGATAAGTTTTTGTTTGAGTTTAGTCTCTAGGATTTCAATCAGATGTCTTCCTTTTCTTGTTTCTATGATCCTCAAGTAGAGATGGTACAAAACTATGAACAAAAACTGACAGAAGGTTATACTAATTGATAGAGTGCTTATCACTTGAAGATTTTTGTAAAAGTATGCTCCCATTGTAAAAATGTTTAAGTTTAGCAAAAATAATACATCAGCTACATTTGCCAATGTTGACTCATAAACTCCTCCTACTAGTACAAGATAAGAAAAGATACCCGCAGTTGTTGTACCAATAGCCATTAGGTTCAGAGACATGTCTCCAGATATATTTAAAGAGAACACAAGATAAAGTGCCACTCGAACTAACAACAGTACTCCAAACCAGTAGACATGTTTCTCTTTGAATGGACCTGTGTAGGCATCAAAGAGAGGCTTCAGTTTACCAACCCAACGTAGTGGTCTGTGATGGTTGTATTTTCTTAGCCACTTGATAAAGAGTAGACTAACAGTGTAAGGTATTGAGAGACAGACAAGTACTATGAGACCAGCAATGAAAAGAGGGATGTGCTTTCCTCTGAGGTAGTCCACATTTCCATCATAAAGCCACACCCTTCTCTTGTAGCCATCAGGATAAACAAGAATTGTTGGTTGAAATATTGTGATAATTGTTCAAATGAGTTTTGCGTATGACAGCAAAAAGAGTGTTGCTAGCACTTGTACAACATTGGATCCACATAATCTTACAACAAAGACATAACGACGGCTGAGTGCAATGAGGATGATCATAACGGTCCACATGTAGAGAGGGAAAATGAACTGAAGCCAAGTTTTAACATATGCATCAAGACCATTGCAAAAACACACTTCAATCCCTAGGTCTAAATTTAGCCAGGCAATGAAATAAATGAAAAAATTATTGGAATGCATGTATGTACTGTGATTCGTTTGAATGATATTAGCGTAAAGAATCAAACTGTTCATCATTCCTGTTGAAACAGTGAGGTTTAGACAAAGCATTGTGATTATGAGAAGGACACCTATCTCTGGGCATTCTTTGCACTTTGAACTCCCAAGAACATGACTGAAATTGGGTTGACAACCTCCACAAAGTGTTCCTGAACGATTGAAATTACACTGGTCATCTGGGTATTCTAAATTCAGTGCTACTTTTTGTTTACAATAATCAGCTGGGCAGTGATCAGTTACAAGTACTCCTACACTAGTATGGTTTTCCAAGTTGTGAATGAAGGTGGCATTGATCCATTTCTGACTGAGTTTGGTGAACTTTAGAGTTATTATGTCACAGTCATTAATCTGATGCTCAATTAATATTGGATGACAAGAACATGTCCTCGATGAAGCATTGAAAGAAAACCCAGGAGGACAATTCCTAAATGTAACTATCATTCTAAGCTGTTGGTTTAGTAGCTTGATTTCATTGTACAAAGATGGCTTTGATTGTACATTTGTCTGCAATTTAGATAAATCAGGGGTAATTTCTTTCCCAAATGAAAACATCATCTCCTCAACTTTTTTAAGGGAGAATATTGTGTAGTTCAATGTAGTGCAGTTTCTGTATACTTGCTGAATATACTGTCCACTTTTCAAAGTAGGACCTTGATTAACCTGATTACCAAGTAAATTGGCATGGACTATCGAAGGCACCGTTCCTAAACTTTGTCCAACTGCAACTACATTAAGATAAACTGTCCTTCCTGGATATGTACTCTGTTCGTGGTCAGTGATGTTGCAATGTGGAATAGATGCAACACAGATACAAAGACGAACTGGATTTGAAGAGATAGTTGAAAGATCATCTTTATGGCTAACAAAGTAAAGATGTGTTCGGTGTAAAGTATTGTTTGGAAGATGATTTTCCATATCTAGAAAGTAACGAAGCATTTGATCTATAGTAATGAATGGAAAAGCATCTTTCTCACTGAGGAAATTAAGAAATATGTTATTTAATTTGTATGCAATCCAACCTCCATACAATCCATTCCCTGCAATATCAGCTGTGTTGTTTAAAAGATATATTCCTAAATAAGATACATTGGATAATCCAAACACATTCAGTTGGGACTGTTCAAAACCTATTATAGGACTCAAATAAAAAGGATCGTCAATAAATATTGCACCACCTTTCTCTGATGCATGGTTATTAGCAAATACTATATTGGATGTACACATACTACGGTAACCGGTTTTATTATATGCCAAAGCGTCATAGAAGACGATGGAGAGATTTTGTTTAATACCACTAAGAATAGTAGATGCAAAGTTACTAAGGTATTTCTCACTGCAAAATTGGATTTGTGATCTAGCATAAAGAGACAATGCTCATCCATTTTTTCCAGAATTACTGTCAAACAACAAATATGTTGCTCCATAAAGAACAATATTTGACTGATATAGAACAAGAATGCCAGTTCCACTGTTGTTTCGAAAAATAACACGGTCCCTAATTATAACAATGTCAGAGTTCTCTGCTTCAAACAAGACACAGTGTTTTTTGTTAAATGAACAACTATTGTTCTCAAAACTTTTTATGCTGCTCAAGTCTCCATCTAACCAGAGAGTGCTATGTTCATGAAGTAATAGACTGCCATTATTTTGTTGAAATAAGCAGTTTCCAGCAAGTTCAACACTGCTTTGTAAAATTCTTATTATAATGTATAAGGAGTCAACGATTTTTATGTTATCCAGTCTAACATTATTTACCTTCTCAATACTCAAACTTCCACATTGGCATTGAATACTAGTGAAAACTGTTTCACCAAAGTACACATTCGCTGAAGTATCACTACCTGATATTACTTTTACGCACGATCTAGGACCTGTAAAATTGCTTTTGGAAATTAAAATGTTTGTCTTCCCAAGCAATACAAACTGAAGTCCACCACTGTGACTATTTCTACAGCTGTAGGTATTGTCAGACCTAACGTTTGATGAAACTGGCAAAGTACTTGTGGAATTAAATTCTTGAATGCTCACAATAGATGTCATAAAAAAGTTGCTGGTCAGATCTAGTTTGAATGCATTGTTATTTTGCACTGTTGTGTTAGTAATAAAAATTCCATATTGCATGGTGTTCCGGCACTAAAACTTTTATTGACACTCCTGGGAAATTTACATGGCTGTTACTAAACATAACATTTGTAAACGTAGCAAAAATCAATGGATTACTCTTTTCTTCTACTGTGACATATTGCTCAGATAATTCTAGCACACAATTTTTAAAGTTGTATGAAAAGTGAGAGTCGTTTATCTCTACTAGATAATAGACCTCCTTTAACCAAAGTCCAATTCCACTTGTATAGTGCACATGGAGATTATGTAATTTAATGTTATGTGAGTCAGTAATCAAAATTCCAGTGATTTCTTGATCATTTGATGTGCTATTTAACTGTGTGTGATATTCCAAGTAACTAGTTGAACTGTGAAGATCAAAACTGTGCGGCAATAAGCCAGTAATATTTTTCAGTTGAATTATTGTAGATGCTCCAGAATAAGAGTGTTGTATTATTGGGTTTTGTTTGGTAATATTTGATTTTGCAGCAATTATATTATATATATAATTATATCCAACGATAGCAAAGTATTGAAGGTTAGCAAATGAAACATTTCCTGTAGTCTTGTGAATTCCTGGTAACAGCACAATGTTTGTGTTTGGTTCAAAGTTGTATCCCTCACCAAGTTCTTGAAATGAGTGACATGTATTTGTAGGACAAACCACTTCATTTCCATCAAATGTTAACGTAGGGAAAGCAAAAACATTTACCCTGATTTCACTTGCACCAACAAATATCAAAGTAAAGTAAGAGTGGAACAATATAATGAATAACAGAACACTTTTCATTTTTTCATTAAATACTGTGTTAACTATACCGAACTAGCTTGTATAATGAATAATTATGTACATGTATCACTGTTCAAATTGTAGTCAACTCAAATTTAGCTGCATCTAATTATCAACTCATTTTGCAAGTGCCATTCTATTTGTTCACTAAGTATGGTGAGGACTCTTTGCTTTCATCCCTTTATAATGTGCAAGTTTAATCAAGCGAAAATGATTGCTTTCAGGATACTTTAAAAATTAATTGTAAAAATTTTCTATGCTCTAATGATATCTAAATATTATTGAAAACAAGATTGATTGAATTTTCTTGAAATTGTAAACTTTTCTTGTGTATAGTCACAGTCTTTTGAATATTGTATTATTTCAATTGGCATGACATGCATATACTGAAACTAAAGGTTTAATTGTTGTTACTGGGCTACATGCAGCTGTTAGTAAATTAAAAGTACATTTTAAGTTAAATTGTATATATACATAATCAAAAATTAAAAAGAGATTAGTCATCGTTTCAATAAGCAGTTATTAAATTAATACAGAAATGGTGCTTGTCACATTATTATGCTTGTATCTGAAATTTGCTGCTTGTGCACATGATTAATATGAAGTATATGAATTGGCTATGAGAAATGGTTCTTTCAATTTAATGGAAGATGGGCAAACTGACAAAAGGCTACATATAATTATGCTAACTGAGATAATTAAGAGCACTCAAGTCATTCCTGTCTGTTCCAGATCGTAGATGTGTTTGCAGGTTGCTTATGTCCTTTAGAATAACCACTTTTCCAGTATTCACTTATGTGCTGTTGTATAGAAGCTAAATTCTTGTTAACCTTGAGTTTTAAGCAATTCTTCCACACACTCTCTCTTGTTCTCATCAAGCCGTCATTGAGGAAAGTGGTCATAAATATCCTATAGTAGTTGCAGTGCACATTAAAGAACACATGATTATCTGTGCTGACATAATAATTATACATCATCAAAAAATTGTAAGCTACAACCCTTATACCTTATCAACTACAATATGGTTGTGTTCTTCACATAATAATATTATTATATCTATCACAACAAGGCTCTGTCCATCGTCACTGAGTTTGACCTTTATTCCTGCTTCACAATCTTGCTTTTATGGTACTAAAAGTGCAGAAAAACACGGTTTGTCACACATAATGTACACGCAGTCATGTTGATATTGGGCCATACTGATACTGTGCATTACCTTAGATTATGCCTGTGGCCTTTGCTTTCTCCTTTGTACTTTTTTCCACCAAAAACACACGCAAAATGCACATATAGTAAACTAGAAATGGATTAGCAAGTTTGTATGAGGTACGTACATATAAGGGCACACATGATAATCATGCGTGTAAAATTATAATGATATACACATGTTATTTCATTAATATTCTGTCTATAATAATACAATTTTATCACTTTCTCACTTTTTTCCCAGTCCCACAACTGCATGCAATGAAGCTAAAATGGAATTCATGCACAGCTATAGCATGGTCAAATCAGAAAGATTAATCATCCAATCAGAAGTGGACGAAGGTACAGTAACAGCTAGCGAAGTCCAATCAGAAGAAATTGTCCAATCTGTATGAAGTGGATGAAGGCACTGTATATCTTGTTGTGACTCTTCTGAAGAAGCTAGTTGTGCAAGTATTATGTGTTTTTGTTACACATTGGGTTAATTAATAAGGATTGCAAGCACGACAATGCCAGTCTACGTTCAGCATTCAGATTTGCCCCTGTATAAGTCATAGTGTGCTGCAATTGCTTCAATGTAACTGAAAAAAAGTTTATCTCCTTTCTCGATGTCCAACAACAGCCTGATTCGTCTAGTTGTGACTTTTCATCAAGTTAATTGGCCTTTGCTAGCACATTATCTGATCGTAAAGATCCTACCATGGAACTTGGATGAAATATGACTTTCATTGTATGCTAGACCTGCATTTTCTCAATTGCATTTCAAGGAAAGAATTTATGTTTCCATCTACTAATGTCTTGTACCATCCTGTGAAATCTCTAATGACAAGTTTTAACATCTAGCTATTTGTGTATGCCACCTACCAGACCAAGGAGACAGATAATTTGCTGTGGTCAATGTATAGTGTGGTTCTACATCTTCTGCATTAACTTAAATCCACACTTGATGCTGGGCGAGAAATGAAAATGCTGTTCTTGTTCACACTGATACTATACAATGACAGTGCTTTATTAAGTGCATGTGTTCTGTTTGAGTGAATAATTAATTAATGCTATACTAGCTAGCATGATATATATAATAAGTCTACTGCCCTCTACAATTTCACATGTGAAATATAACAGAACTAATATAACTACAATAATTTCTGTAGTTATAGTTCTCCAATGTAAGAAAGTTTACTGTTCTATTTGAGTGAATTAGAGTAATTGATCATTAAACGGACACATTAATATTCGGACACCTGTAACTTACGATTAGAAAACGCTTCCAGCTCTGGACTTTACACACTAGTAGACCTGCCTAAGTGCTGACTGTGCCCTGGGAATAGAGTCCGTAAAGATCGTCAACGCTGTCAAACCAGCTTCACAAAGATCGAGTCCGAAATCGTCAATCTTCAGACGTCGCGATCAACATTCGGACTTGGCCTTCTAAAAGTTGTGGACATCGAATAGGAGCTATTATTTTTATGTTGGCAAGCAGTCCTGTCTTTACTCTATCTAGCAATCTAATCCAAGCCCCACCCACACTATTGTATTAAAACCACACCCACTGATAATTTAGCTGGTCACGCTACCAAAATTCGGACCACCAGTCTCGATTATTTCGAGCAGGTGGTTCTACAGTATATCATAGTAAATCGAGACTTCTGTGATACCAGATTCTGTAGTAAGCCAGCCCATTTGTATCTGATAATTTGTAGCTAGATAGTGAAGTCTATGTGTAAAGCTTGCTAGCTAATCGAATTGGTTTTTAGACACTAAGCATAGATAATATTATCTATGCACTTGAGCTACGATCTATTTAGACTATAACTAACTGCTTTTGATCATAGATATTATGACTGGTAGACTACAAATAATAGCAGACATGGCGGGGTGGGGGATAGGTGGGTGGGAAGGAATGGTGATGGTAGGCTTTAATTAGAATTTTAAGTTTTTATAATTTTTTTTTCTATCTCCCCTCCAGAATCGTATTGATACAACTGTTCTTTGCCAGGGAGTGAAAAAATGATTGCCCATCGTCCTCTAAAGCAGCGGATTGTGAGGTCACATACAAGTGAGCTGAGTAAGATTGCTGGGGTATGTGTAGTAGGGGCCAGAGGTGCTTATCGTAAGTGGAGTGATGAGAGTTTAAGTGATGCTATGTTGGCTGTGGATAGAGGTATGTCACTTCGAAGGGCGGCTGAATCTTTTGGTGTCCCTAGGTCAACTTTGCATGATCACATGACTGGTAAAGTGAGTTTTGGTGCAAGATGTGGACCGTCTCCATATTTAACAACAACTGAAGAAGAAGAACTTGCTAGTTTTCTTTTACAGACTTCACGAATAGGCTATTCACATACCATCAAGCAGATTTTGCAGCTTGTTCAACAAATGGTAGAAGATAAAGGTCTTGATGCAATTGTGACATATGGCTGGTGGGAACGTTTTCGCCAACGTCATCCTAGTCTTACACTTCGTGTAGCTGTGCCACTTTCTGTGGCCCGAGCTGTAGCTACTGATTCAGAAATGTTAGATCGCTACTTTGACACGCTTGAAGATTCACTTAAAGAAAACGGCATATTAGATAAACCCACTTGTATCTTCAATTGTGATGAAACTGGGATGCCACTTAATCCTACAAGTTTAAAGGTAGTAACTGAAGTTGGTTCAAAGAACCCTAGTTATATTACAGGGGGTGACAAGTCCCAGATAACTGTGCTTGCCTGTACAAGTGCAGCAGGATATGCCATTCCACCATTTGTTGTCTTTGACAGGATGAAACTCAATCCCAAATTATGTGAAGGTGAAGTTCCTGGCACATTGTATGGACTTTCTCGTAATGGTTGGATGAATCAAGAACTTTTTCATTACTGGTTTTTCATTTGTATAGTGCACATGGAGATTATGTAATTTAATGTTACGTGAGTCAGTAATCAAAATTCCAGTGATTTCTTGATAATCTAGATCTGATGTGCTATTTAACTGTGTGTGATATTCCAAGTAACTAGTTGAACTGTGAAGATCAAAACTGTGCAGCAATAAGCCAGTAATATTTTTCAGTTGAATTATTGTAGATGCTCCAGAATAAGAGTGTTGTATTATTGGGTTTTGTTTGGTAATATTTGATTTTGCAGCAATTATATTATATATATAATTATATCCAACAATAGCAAAGTATTGAAGGTTAGCAAATGAAACATTTCCTGTAGTCTTGTGAATTCCTGGTAACAGCACAATGTTTGTGTTTGGTTCAAAGTTGTATCCCTCACCAAGTTCTTGAAATGAGTGACATGTATTTGTAGGACAAACCACTTTATTTCCATCAAATGTTAACGTAGGGAAAGCAAAAACATTTACCCTGATTTCACTTGCACCAACAAATATCAAAGTAAAGTAAGAGTGGAACAATATAATGGATAACAGAACACTTTTCATTTTTTCATTAAATACTGTGTTAACTATACCGAACTAGCTTGTATAATGAATAATTATGTACATGTATCACTGTTCAAATTGTAGTCAACTCAAATTTAGCTGCATCTAATTATCAACTCATTTTACAAGTGCCATTCTATTTGTTCACTAAGTATGGTGAGGACTCTTTGCTTTCATCCCTTTATAGTGTGCAAATTTAATTAAGCGAAAATTATTGCTTTCAGGATACTTTAAAAATTAATGATAAAATTTTCTATGCTCTAATGATAAACGTCTCAAAAAATATTATTGAAAACAAGATTCCTGAAATTGTCAACTTTTCTTTTGTATAGTCACAGTCTTTTGATTATTGTACTATTTTAATTGGCATATGCATGCATTTACTGAAACTAAAGGTTTGTTGTTACTGGCCTACATATGCAGCTGTTAGTAAACTTACTTTTGCCCAAATACACTACTAGCTTGATTTGGGACTTAAAGTAACACTAAACATTGGGACAAACTGTGTGTACAATCTGAAATTAAAAGTACATTTTAAGTTAAATTGTATACATAATCAAAATTGAAAAGAGATCAGTCATCGTTTGAATAAGCAGTTATTTATAAATTAATACAGAAATGGTGCTTGTCACATTTTATTATGCTTGTATCTGAAATCTTCTGCTTGTGCTCATGATTAATATGAAGTATATGAATTGCCCATGAGAAATGGTTTATCCAATTTAATGGAAGATGGGCAAACTGGCAAAAGGCTATAATTGTGCTAACTGAGATAATTAATTTATGCTTGTTTTTGGATCATAGTGTGCTTCCACTAACTATTGTCAAAATGATTAGATTTAGCATAATTATGTCATCAGTGAAAGATACATGTACATCAGCTAGGTTTGTTAATGTTGATAGGAACAAGATAGGAAAAGATATAAAATTATTAGCATTCTTTGTACCAATAGCCATGAGGTTTAGAGTAGTATCTCAAGATATATACTTTTAATGAAATCCCAAGATAAAATGCCACTCAAACCTGCAACAGTACTCCAAATCAATAGACATGTTTCTCTTTGAATGGACCTGTGCAGGCATCAAAGAGAGACTTCAGTTTACCAAACCAACGTAGTAATCTGTGATTGTTGTATTTGTTATAGCCACTGAATAAAAGTAGACTGATAGTGAAGGTATTGGTTGATATATGAGGCCTGCAATGAAAAGGATATGTGCTTTCTTTTGATGTAAAGCTAGTCCACATTTCCATATCATAATGCCACATCCTTTTCTTGTAGCCATCAGGATAAACAAGAATTGTTGGTTGAAATATTGTGATAATAATTCAAAATTGTTTTGCATACAACAGCAGAAAGAGTGTTGCGAACACTTGTACAACATCAGATCCACATAATTTTTATAGTCTTACAACAAAGACATATCGACGGCTTAAAGCAATTGTCATGATCATAATGGTCCAGATATAGAGAGAGTAAATAAAGAGAGGCCAGGTTTTAGTATACGCATCAAGATCATTGTAGAAGCACATTAATTTTCAACTCCTATCTGCCCAAGTTCAGCCAGGTTATGAAGTAACTACAATTAATGAGCTGAAATCAAAAATGCATGGTGGAGCTTTTAGTTCTAAGAGCTGCTCTAATGGACAGGTATGGGGCATGCTTAACTAGGCCATTAAATTTTAACATTACTCTTAATTGACAATTGATGTTAGATAGAATTGGTATAGTACCATCTATGGTAACATAATTATGTAAAAACTTATAGCTAACTTCTAGAGGGCAAAAGGATGACATTACTCATATCGAACATTCCTCAGGCAATGGTTTTAGTCCTTGTGAATGAAGGATTGTCAAATTTTGCTGAATAATTTTCCCAGATCATTTCCAGACTATGTAATATTGTTCCAATATTAATTTTGTTTTTTCATTATAAACTTTTGTTTATGAATATTGTTTCTTAATTTAATTATTAATTTTAGTGCATGAAGATGTAGTGCATGTTGTTTAGCAAACCTTTTTGAACTGTCAGTATAAAATCATCCACAAATGTAATGGAAGCAGTCAAAACTGTTACAGAAAGTTTAAAAGTTCAAATTTAACCAATTAATTACAAAATGGGGGAATTGTACTTATAATACTTGGTTCATATAGGGCCATCCTTCATATATCTCATCCCTTGCTTCTCTATATGTAACTGTTTTGTGTGTATTTTTAATAAAGTGTAATGATGAGAGTTTGTATAACTTTTATAATTTCATAGACTAAACTCCATCTGTTTTGAGAATGCTGATTATTATATAGCACATGTAACATAGGGTAGAAGTTGACCACACTTGTTTATAATTATTATAATATATTAATAATTCTTGATTATAAAAATAATTAAATAGAAATTTACAGAGTTTATTTATAAAGACTTCTAGCTAATGACTTGATCTATTATGCTCAATGACATACAATCATTATAAGAGCAACATGCATGTGTACAGATTTTGTAATCAGTTAATATGTTTTATTTGTACCACATCTGCCAGTAGTGGTTCTTTGAGTTCAATTGAAGAGTGAGACACCATATCAGTCAGTGTAGCCTGATGACCTGTCAGTATGATGGTGAGAGTGGTCAGTGTCGATTGTCTCACATATGCCATTACTCTCTCCTTGATGCTGTGTTTGAGTCTAGCCCCTCTCCCAGTCTCAGTGATCCTCTCTGTAGCATGATAGATTACAATCAGACTGAAAGCCAAGAATGCTATACATGTGGATCCAGTGGTATATTTGGTTGAATTGAATTCAGTTATGAGTCTGTATACTGTGGTCGTTGAGAGTAAGATTGTGTTGAAGTAAAAGAACATTTCTAGGAGGTTGATCATCCTCGATCGATAGGGTCCCCTAATGAATTGGAAGTACATGGAAAGAAAAAATACAGTGATAGTTGTAGCTAGCAGATTGATGGAAGGATCACCACTGATGTTGATGGTGAATACCAACAACAGTGCCACACGTACCAGCAATAGCAGTCCAGTCCAGTAGCGATGTTTGGACTTGTAGGGACCGGTGTGAGCATCGAATATAGGCTTGAATTTGTGTACCCAAATTAGAGCACGCTTACAAGTCTTGTGTCTCTGTAGGCATTGTATTGTAATGAGTGTGGTAGTGTAGGGAAGTGTGAGGATGACTAGCATGAGTAGAGCAGCTGTGAAAAGAGGGACATGTTTTCCTTGAAGGAAGTTGACATTTCCATCATAAAGCCACACCCTCCTAGTATAGCCATCAGGATATGTGATGGTATATTGGATAGAAAGACTGTGATGATGAGTCGAAGTAGCTTGACGTAGGAGAGAAGGAACAAGGTAGCCAACACTTGTACAGCACTCCATCTGGAGACTCTAGAGGAGTAGTGAGAGGAGACTATGATGAGAGATACCAGGAGCCATATGTAAAGAGGGAAGAGAAATTGTAGCCACGTTTTAGTGTAGGCATCAAGACCATTGTAGAAGCAAGTCTCCACCCCAAGGTCAAGGTTCAACCAAGCTATAAATATGTTTAGAAAAGTATTGGCTTGTTTGGTTGGAAAGAACACAGCCTGATTTGCTCTGAGAATGTTAGCGTAGAAAATTAGTCCATTGATTGTTCCAATTGAGACAGTGAGGTCTAAAATCATTAGAAATGCCACTAGTAGAATGCCTGCTAAGATGAAGGTTGGAACTATGAGCAGTATCCAAAGATTAGAGCATTTCTTACATCTTGATGTCCCGAAGACATGACTGAAGTTGTTTCTGCAAGCTCCACAGAGGATGAGAGAGCGATTGAAGTCACACTGATTGTTAGGACTATCCAGGTTGATGCTGTGATCTTGATTTTTGCAATAGTCGAAGGGACAGTTATTATGAATCAAAATTCCATATAGTCAGTGTTGTTTTGAATGGAATCAAAAGTAACAGTAATCCATTTTGTATGTGGTCGATTGATTGAGTAGTTAGTTTTGTTGCATGTTTGATGATTTTTGACCAATGAGGGGTGGCATGTGCACTTCTGCTCCGTGAGTAAGTATCCCAGAGGACAATTTAAGATCTCAACTGAAATTATAAAGTTTGAAAACAATGTGTTAAATTAGTTGTAAATCATCACAGTATGTAGATTTCATGCTGTTTTGAATCATTTGATATTTGTCACATTCTGCATTATAGTTTGGTATTGCAAGTGTATCGTCAGTATGCAGGTATATTGCCTCTTTAGAATTTGAGGAACTCTTAAAAGTGTACAATGTTTATTTACTCCTTGTACACTCTGACCTTGCTCAAATTTTCCGTGTGTTGTTGAGTTCACTGTTACAAATTTAGCAAATATCATGGAGGGTACTGTACCATATCTTTGTCCAACAGCTACTGCCTCTAACTCCAGTGTTTCTCCTGGGTATAGTGATGTTTGGTAGTTGGTTATGTTGCAGTTGGGGGTGCCATTGTTACATATACAAACGTGTACTGGGTTGGATGATACTGCTGATAAGTCATTATCATTACTTAATTGAGAAAACACTGATTTGTAATATTTTGTATGATTTGGATATTTTTGAGCCAAAGTTATATTGTAAGGCCAATCGATCCATCCTCCATATAGCTCATCACCAGCTTCTCTAGCTGTGTTGTTGATGAAGTATACTAATGGAAAGGTGTACAATAGTTCTTTATTATAATAAAAGTATAATATATTATGTCAATTATTGATTGTACTGGTATACCATTTTCTAAATATCCTGAATCATCAACATAAATGGCTCCTCCTCTTCCAGCAGCTTCATTTTCTACAAATTTTATCACAGGGCTTTTGGTTGTGAAAAATGATCGGAATTGTATCCTAGACGTTTGATGAAGTACTAGTGCTCCACCATGTACTTTAGCTGTATTCTTTGAAAAAATAAGTGTTGAGCTATCATGCAAAGAAAGGTAGGAGTCCACTAGCTTCATTCCACCACATCCAGATGCTGTGTTGTTCTCAATTCTTACAGTACAGTTATCACGAAAAACTACCTTGGATTTTGCCGTAATGGACACAATTGAATTGTCGTTAGCTCCAGTAATAAATATATTGTTTGATATAGCAGTCTCACTATCAAAATCAAATGTTAATGAACAAGATTTAAATTTGTGACTTCTACATTGCTGCAAGATTCAATTCTTACTGTAGATCCTTGTAGTGAAACACTTTTAATGGATAACTTGTTGACATTTGAATCAATTCTCAATAGCACTCCTGAGAAGTCAGACCCAGTTCCAGTATACAGAAATGAGAGACCTGATATGTTAGTATATCGATTACCCTTAAAATCAAGGAAAATTTCTGAGTGTTCAATAGCAGTATCTTTTGATCCAGATAGTTCAATATAGTACTTTCCAAAAAATTCTATCCAAACTTTACGTAATCTTTTTAATTTACTCTCATCAACAAAATATCTACCTGGTAGGAAATAAATTTCTATCCACTTAGCTATTGTACTTTCAAGGATGAAATTTTCTGCTAGCTCTTGAATACTGTAGCAGTATTCTAAATTTAATGGACATAATGTCTTATTTGGAGCAACTGTAATGTAGTATTTGTGGCCAGTATAGTTTCTTTCAAGTTTATCCTTCTCAATCAATCCATTATACATGCTACAAATGTAGCACACAATATTGCTATAACAATTCTTGTCAATAACTGATTGATCGACATGACTTTGATTAAACTGTACAGTCAATTAAACCTTGAAGTGTATTATGAGCTAACTCTTAAGCTTTCCTGGTTTTCAAATGTAGCTATATTATTATAGAGCTTTAAATCTTATAAGTCCTTTTCAGTTTAAAGCAAGCTTTATAGTAAAAAAATGTTGAACAAATCATCAAGTGTTAGTAGACATAAAACTCCCAAAAGATTATTGTTTTCAAAACCCTTGTGGCTAAACCAAAATAATTTTCAATTGTATATCCAATTTCCAAAGCTCATTATGCTATAAAAGAGATGTTATTGTATATAGTTACGTACTGGTACTAGCATTATCATATGTATGCAAATTATTTATTTTGTCATGCTCAAATTATCAGCTTTGGGAATCAGGATATAATTGAACTGATTTTGCCATGCATGTGCACAAGAAAACAGTAATCTTATAATACTGATGTACATGACTATCACATAGTTCTCTTCTTCCATCATCTTTGTTTTCCATGAATTTATAATAAGCCTAATGATTGAAAGTAATAACCAAATAATACACTTGCTAATCATGTTAAGCTTACTTGTGAATGTTGCAAGGATATGTTTTACACTCAGTCTAGCAGCCACATAGCTACATATTATTATTATTTTGATTTATATAATATATATAGTGTAGAATTATAAGTATTTCTTTAAAATGTTACGTGAAATATAGTGATGGTTAAAATTATCATGCATGCATGCATGCATGTGTATATATTTATAAGATCTGCTGATATGTGATACTGCTTTTTCGGAAAAATTCTTTGAAACTAAGTGAATACTATTCCCAGTACGGCAGTACTAAGTACACAGGAATGCAGGCATGGATGGCGCATTGGCGCAATACAAATATTCACGCGAACTGATAACTCTGCCAAAAACTCAGCGCTTAAGGCTTCTTAAGCTCAGTATTTAGCATGGGCCCAAAAGCATCTGTTCCATGACTGCAATAACTAGCTATAAGCTACAAAAAAGCACACATTTACTGATAACAAGTAGTAAAAATTTCAAAAAAATAAGCAGTGTAGGAATGGGAAGTGCATTAGAAAGTATTCGAACAAGGAATGGTCCCAATTTCGGCACATGACTACTTCATTTTCATTTTTATCCCTCATGCATAGCTATTATTGTCATAAATGGTTCAAAGAATGATCTGTACTTGAATAGCTTATCAGTATCACATTAATTTGATCACATGGTTCAAATTCCTGCCAATCTTATCACTTGGCTAAAAAGGTGGAATAAAGTATAGCATGCAGGATTAGATTAATACCAGCCAAGACTTAGGCACAAAAATAAAGTAGTCATGTGCCGAAATTGGGACCATTCCTTGTTCCAATACTTTTTAATGCACTTTTGAAATTTTTACTACTTGTTCATTCACTTTTTTTAACACTACAGTGAAGAGACTATATCAGAGACTGGTTAGTCTCTATAAAAAGCTTGAGGTATCTGAGAAGCAGCTATACATTGGCTGCTCAGTAGAGCAGCTTATGCGCATACGCGTTTAATGCCACGTGCATGGATGACCTTTGAACTCAACCTACAAGAAGATGGCTACATTGAAGTACATGAATATATACTCTAAGTTTCAAAGCTTTTTAGTTTTTGTTTAGGCTTATTTGTGATGAAAACGAATATCAAGGAATGTATAGTGCCTATGAAAAGGAGTTACTTAGTGCTGTCAAAGTTGGCTCAACACTTTCTGGTTCTCTGGAAATGCTTTTCAAGTAATTAGTTAGGAAGTACGTAAGTATACGAACGTAAGTTAGATGAACAAAAATGGCACTATTGTGGCTTCCCACTAGTTCTCTCTACGAGTGCTGATCGAGGAAGGTTCTGCGAGTTTTAGGCCTTGCATACAATTGGTAATCTGTCAGTGAGAGACTGTGAGCAAGTTTGAAGACTCAATTTTGTTTTGTTAAATTTTTGTGATCATAAACATTTTGTATTGTGCCTATGGGACATTCGGCCCATTCCTACTATACGTACTACCGTACGTATGATGACAACATATAGTGTCATACATGTGAACATTATGCATGAGCTTAAATTAACGACATTTCAGTTTCCTTTACAGTAACAATAATAGTGAATACCTGAAAAGTTGATGGTTCACTATAATACCCTTTTCAGACCATCACTTGTTTTTAAGATCTATTTCATTGACAGACACCTATTTTCAGTCGATCTGATTTTTTCAGACCATTTTACAATTTTTTTTCAGATAATTTTTAGATATTCACATTTTAATATCTAAGAATCAACTGTCCTTTTTCTTGAGACTCATTCCATGCATATTTAAGACTTTGGTAGCCAATAGTGTTACTATATATATCTTTAACCCAACTTTGTTAACAATGAACTCCATTGTTTGTAAACAATGAAACTCTTGTAAAATGGCAATCAACATTACTAATAATGAACAGCATAATCATAAATACAGTAGTACGTATAGAAGGAATGGGCCGACTGTCCCATAGACACATGATGTTGGATAGGTCTAAGCAAATTCTAGAAATTAATAATTAAGCTTCTCACACACGGGAAGTCTGGAATCATTAGAAAGGCCACTATTAGTAGAACGCCTGCCAAGATGAAGTTTGGAACTATGAGTTGTAGCCAAAGATTAGCTCGAGCATCTCTTACATCTAGCTTGATGTCCCAAAGACATGACAAATTATTTGTGCAAGCTCCACAAAGAATGACGGAATGATCATCCACTTATCATGAATGTTATTCTCCAGGTTATAATGGTAGATACTATTTGGCTAATTTTTTTTTTTTAAATGCTCTGCAATCAATGGCATGCGTGACTTTGTCATTCACTTCCCTTGCATGATGGTCATGCTTAATTGTTGATTGTCATGCATGTGCAGTGCAAGTGTTTATTGTGTCATCCTCTACAACTGCATTGTGCATGTGTGCATGACTTTTACTCATTATTGCATAAACACTTGTGGCTTGTTGCATGTTCAGCAGTCAATACATTAATCTGCTGCTATTGTGTATTCAGAACCAGAACTTAATGTAGATGCTATAGAAAAACAATTCTTTATAATAATATAATATGAAGTTTTAATTACTAGCTCTGTACATCTGATCGGACCACTGCACGTAGATATCTGTTTAGCCATTGTGCATATGATACACAAGAACACTATCCTAAATTCCTAATATGTGAAATTTTTACTAGCCCTAGCTACATTATTGTGTGTGGCCATTGTATACAATCAGAATAGCCATTGTGCATTATACTACACAAAGAACAATTTGCTAAAAAATCAATTCCTTATATGAAACCTTACTACAGCTCTACTTCTGAATCATGCAGATGTATGTGACCATTTTTGTGATATAATATTATATAGTATAGCATAATATAGATGGTATAGTATAGTGGTTACTGTGTCTAAAGGCTTGTTAGCCCATCCTGGTTAATTGGGTACTCAAAAACACTCATGCGCTGGTTTAGTACCTGAGTATAATAGTGAAAGCATGTTCATGACTTCATGACTAAACACTTCCAGTATAATTTGACCTATGTGCAATAACCTAGCTGACAGTGAGGAAAATGGGCTATAAATTATATATAACATGTGTGTCATGTTTACTGTCAATATTGTTAGTATGTATAAGGTCAATGTACAGGTAAAGTAATTGTAAATCAAATTATCAGCATTGTTAATTCAGCTAGAGATTAATTCATGTTGCATTAATTGATCCATGCGTTTGTGTCACATGCATGCCCAGGCCATAGCAGTACCACTAATCCACTAGAACTCATATCTTGGCTTCTGCAAAGGTGCCATGCATAATGCATGCATGTGTGTGTGAAAAACACTGTAAATTCTGTTACTGAGTGAATTTCACAAGGTTGCCATGGTATCAATAAAAGAAGAAAGTAATAATGTATAGCTATACCAACATAGAAACATCTTGTAAGATAAAATTGTAAGTGTGGATATTGTTTTGGTGGTTAGGGGCTGCTCTGCTTGAGCTCATTACAAATCATGTTCCAATCTGAGCAAAGGTCATGCCCAGGCTCCATGCCTTTACATAGTTAAACTTATCACAACATTGATAATTAAGGCACTTCCTTAGATGGAAATGCATCAGGAAGTAGTTAGAGTAATTTTGTTTTCTCTGTGCACCAGTGTGCATGCAGCAGCCTGTCTTTGCAATTTTACTATTATGGTTAATTAGAATGAAATTGTGTACACAATATTTCTATGTTACTTCTCACAGTGGAATGAAAAATGACATAATTATTATGCCAGTTGCATGCAGACTAGCTATAGTTAATCAAAAGTCTAAAGACTCTCACTCGTTTTGCGATGACTTACTACTATGAATGCCAATGCACACAATGTAAACTCCTAAAAAGCACAATGTTGTACAAATAAAGTTATACTATTTGCACATGATTACAATTATCACAAGTTCAGGGCCTACCAACCAACAATGCCACCGTACCATGCATTAATTTTGCACAAAAGTTAAATAAATTTTATAGTGAAAGCTATATTAAGCTTTGGTTGGCTATAAATAGCTAGTCTAAGAGCCGACCTAGTGAAGAGTCAGAAGTTTAAGAGGCAAAGTCTTTCATCGTTGGAAAGAACAGCTAGTTAGGACACCATTATGAGAGCAATACTGCAGATTTGCTTGCTTACTGCTTGCTTAGCAGTTGTACTGGCAAGATACAAGAGTTCAGATTTCACTGATGAAGGTTGTAATTTAATAGCATAAGAGCTGTCATGAGGTACATAATAATTACTGTGAATGATAAACTGAATCTCTTACTTTTATTACAGAGAGAATGGAGGCAACTTTACAAGCAGTAAAGGAAGCCAAAGCAAACATTGAAGAATTTGATAGGAAGAGGGTAGAGAAGGCCAAACTGCAATCAAAAAGTGGCATTACTTCGGCAAAACTCTTGAGTATGTTCTTCCGTACAGCATCTCCCAAAGCTGAGAGCATGGGTAAAGCACGACTGATGATGGAAGATGCCGTTCGCAGAGCGGAACGAGTGTTGCTTGAAAAGAAAAGAGTCAAAATTGCATCAGTTGGTAGCAAAACAGAGCAGGCCGAAGTAATAGCTGAGGAACTTTTCCACACTCCCGGAACACTACTTACAAAGAAAGAGTTTGCGCTCATCAGTCAAGAAGCTGGGTGTGAAGAAGTTCGTGATGAAGAAATCAACTGCGATCTTATTCCTTTCTTTCATTCCTTCCGTACTGCTGATGGTACTTGCAACAACTTGGAGCATCCAGCACAAGGATCTTCTCTCACAGCATTTCGACGACTCCTTCCACCTCGCTATGAGGATGGTCTCAACCGAATGAATGGCTTTGGACAGAGTCAATTGACCGAAAATATTTTCCAAGGTCCTTTTGCACCTCCATTTCCTAGTGGTCGCTTAGTCAGCAGCACCATTGTCACCGATCGCCTTGTGGATTCAGAGCGACAAACTCACTTGTTGATGCAATGGGGACAGTTTATGGACCATGATTTTGATTTGCAAGTAGAGTTTACAGGTGTTGAGTGTGATGGTTGTGAGCCGACTGATATATGTGCACCCATTCAAGTACCAGAAAATGATCTATTTTTTGGAGTTGATACACCTAATGCTGGAGAGTGCCTTGAGTTCCATCGGACAATTCCGGTTTGCCGTAAGTCATTTGAGTTTGAGCCTCGCAACCAGATCAATGAACTCACTCACTACATTGATGGGTCAATGGTGTATGGATCTACAGGAGCACGTGCTGATTTTCTGCGTGAAAATCAAAGAGGACTACTCAAAGAAGGATCCAACTTTCCTGAAGATACAGGAAAGCCAACGCTTCCTGAAGTTCCCGCTGAGCCAGAAGAAGATGGTCTTTGTCTTACTCCTTTCGAGAATAGTGAAGGTGAGGTTCAAGGGGTTCCACCGGGTGCAGATGGAAGGTGTTGTCCTCCAGGCCGTGATTCATGCTTTGTTGGAGGTGATGTTCGTGTGAATGAACATCTCTCACTCGCTGTGATGCACACTATCTGGGTGCGTGAGCACAACCGAGTTGCAAGGGCTCTTAAAAGTATTAACCCACAGTGGGATGATGAGCGTATCTACCAGGAAGCAAGAAAAATTATTATTGCCGAGATTCAGCGAATTACTTTCGAGGAATTTCTTCCAGTAATTTTTGGTCAAGAAATGTTTAATGCACTGATTGGACCGTATTCTGGCTACCAACCTCAGATTGATGCAACAGTTCCTAATGCATTCGCTACTGCAGCTTACCGATTTGGACACAGCCTGATTCAGCCTCAGTTTGAACGACTAGATCAAGAATTTGAGCCCATTGAGCTAGGACCGTTAAGCCTAGTGGATTCTTTTTTTAACCCCCAGCAGTATTTCAATAGTGGTGGGACCGATCCTATAGTCCGTGGATGGATTAGCCAACCTGCTCGGTTTCTAGATGAGTTTATAAACTCAATTCTGACCACACGTTTGTTTGAAACAGCCACTAGTCCTGGAATGGATTTGGTTTCACTTAACATTCAAAGAAGCAGGGATCATGGTCTACCTCCATACATGGTTTGGAGAGACTTTTGCCAGGCACGATTTCCATTACTTAAGAACTTCACAGGTATTACAAATGAGCTCACGAAAATCCGATTCCTTCAAACCTACGGATCACTGGACACAGTCGACTTATTCGTTGGTGGACTTGCTGAGGAGCCACTCCCTGGAGCTCTCATTGGACCTACCTTAGCTTGTATATTTGCTATCACCTTTGGAAGTGCTAGAGAAGGAGATCGTTTCTGGTATGAAAACACTGAGGGTCCACAAGCCTTTACCCCTGCACAACTAGCTGAGATTAAGAACCACGGCATGGGGAGGATAATTTGTGACAATGCTGATGCTATCCAGACTGTACAGCCAAACCCTTTCCTTATGGACAATAAGCAGAGTTGTGTTCAATTTGGACAAATCAATTTTGAGCCTTGGAGAGAAGATCCATTCTGCTACAAAAGAGTTCAAATTGATCCACACAGTGAAAAGGCAGAGTTTTTCTTCCTCAGCTCCATTTCTGATGGGGAATTTGGGAACTTTCCTCTCATTCAGGAGCCAAGCTCGGAGACAATGCAACGCTGCATCCCATTTCGATGTCCAACGTCCTCAACAAACACAGTCATTGCTGCTTTTCCAGCAATTTTAAACAATAGTTTGACCAATTTCCTTAAATGTACACTGACAGTAAACCCCGGTCTCCCAAACAACCAAGCATCACTTGGAGCTCCAAGCACATATGAGTCTATTTTTGGTGCTGATGATGTGCAAGAGTCAAATGGTCTCTTCAAAAGTGAAGAATCTTGTGAAGCTGCCTCAAGCATTGCTCTTACATATGACTGTCCTGGAGATGGTGCCAAAAAATCAAAGAAACAAAATCTTGCATCAGTTGAAGAGTTGGAACTTGAGCTTGCCCATATCCTTTCACGGGAGGAGAGTCACATTGAATCCCATCAATCACTGGGAAGTAGTACCTTTTTGGAAAGGATAAAGCTAAGTGATTCGGCAATTCCATCAGATGTTCAAAACGATTTGCAAAACAAATTTGCCGAGAATCCCAGTGCAAAAGTGAATCGGGTAAGTATACAAGTATATACAAGTATTGTATAAGTAGTACTTACAAAACCAATCTAAATATGTATGTGCATGTGACTGTAAGTAGGTGTGTGTGTGTGTGTGTACATGTGTGTGTGTGTGTGTGTGTGTGTCTGGTTAAGGGCACACTACTGAATGCTCTGTTGCACAACCAATTACACTCCCC
>CAXIPT010000003.1:2207760-2274045 GCA_964030475.1 Tethya wilhelma | reverse complement strand
TATATCATACGTACGGTAGTACGTATAGTAGGAATGGGCCGGCTGTCCCATAGACACAATACAAAATGTTGGTCACCATAAAAATCTAGTCAACAAAATCAAACTTTCAAACTTGCTCAGGGGCTCTCACTAACAGATTACCAACTGCTTGCAAGTGTTGAAACTCGCAAAAAGTTTCCTCAGCACTCGTAGAGAGCGCTAGAGGGAAGCCACCATAGTGCCATTTTTGTTCATCTAACTTACGTACTTACGTACGTACTTCCTAACTGACTTACTTGAAAAGCATTTCCAGAGAACCAGAATGTGTTGAGCCAACTTTGACAGCACAAAGTAAGTTCTTTTCATAGGTACTACATTCCTTGATACTCGTTTTTATCACAAATAAGCCTAAACAAAAACTAGAAAGCTTTGAAACTGAGAGTATAAATTCATATACTTCAATGTAGCCATTTTCTTGTAGAGTTCAAAGGTCATTATCCACGTGGCATTATTATGCGCATGCGCATTAGCCTCCTCTAGTGCTGCTACTCAAGCTTTTTGTAAAGACTAACCAGTCTCTAATATTTTCCACACTGTAGTGTTGAAAAAAGTTAATGAACAAGTAGTAAAAATTTCTAAAAAATAAGTAGTGTAGGAATGGGCAGTGCAGTAAAAAGTATTGAAACAAGGCATGTCTCAATTTCGGCACATGACTACTTCATTTTTTATACCCAACTCTTGGCTAACAGTCCAGTTTAAGTTACTTGTCTGTTATAGTTTGCTCCACTGCTTAGCCTACTGATTAGTAGGAATTTGAACCAATACAACAATAAGCTACCACACTATTGTACAGATCGTTGCATTTACAACACTTAGCAGGATCCTAAGGAAGGATCAACTGATAAGAATAAAAATGAAGTAGTCATGTGCCGAAATTGAGACATGCTTTGTTTCAATACTTTTTACCGCACTGCCCGTTCCTACACTACTTATTTTTTGAAATTTTTACTACTTGATAATAGCTAGTGGCACAGTTTTCTCTTTGATCTCAAGTGTCAAAATGCAACAAACTTGTATAAAGGATATGCATGGCTTTGTTTAATAGAATATTTAGGGGTCAATGGCAAAGAAATAAATAAAGGGTTATATAGCTAATTAAAATGAGATTGTATATGTGTGTAATAATTACTAAATGCTTGCATTCTTTAATGCATGCACGAGTAAGTGAGATTCATGTGTGTACATATGTCTATATATACCCAGCACGAAAATAGCAAAGCTGAACAGTCAATTGCAAGCAAGGTTAAAGATAACCATCACAAAACAGAGAATGAAGCTACAGCTAAAGAATTGGTGAAATTGTTAGAGAAGACTTTGGAGAAACTGAAAAGCAACTAATTTTAAAGGAACTTTATAATTAGAACATGGCATTGTAGTAAAAGTCGAGTAACAATTTAACACTAGCTGTTGATCTTAGGTTAATTTAATCGAAAGTGTATCTACCTTTTGGTGCTAGCTGTTGTAATCTTATTATTGTGTAAGAAATCAGTGTGATATGATGTAATAATTAAAATTAATTATTCTAATCGTAGTTTACCAATTATGGTCCACTATATACAAGAATAATTATTTGAGATAATTACTATTATCACATAATGATTATGCCATACGTACTCTTTCACCAAGTGCTATTTGACACTCTATATAACTGCTAAGATTATTTTGATGCATAATAATTATTTTTTGTTGAACTTTTAGCAATAAAACTGTACAAAAATAATTGCTGTTCTTCATAATTATTCACACATTAATAGCTTTAGGAGCTTATGATAGTAGTTACAAGTTAGAAAAGAACAATTTAAAGGTCAACACTGTTTTCACATAAAAATTATGCTAGAAAGGTCAATGTTGTTACATAACCATTTAATAACTAAGTCCAATAATTACAGTAAGTCAGTTAGTCTATACCACAATAAACAATTACAGGGGTCTCCTATTGATCCCTTTTTCTAATATACACATAAATCTCCTCCTCTGGTTCTGTTATTAAACCAAACACCTGCTTAACCTTTTGACCTTCTACAGGAACCACCTGAAAGCATTCTAGTAGGATGGCCGTGAACACCCCCACTTCAAAGTATGAGAAGAGATATCCAGGACACTTCCTGCGACTGGGTACACCAAATGGACAGAATTCCAACCCGCGACTACCATCAGCTGAGAAACGATCAGGATTCCAGCTATATAGAAACAAGAGTGGGTTCAATGCTAAAAACATAATATGATTGATTACAAATTGTTGCCATTAATTTTTCATGATTAATTTTAGCTATTTGATCGTAAATTGAACTTTTCAATGAAGGACTAGAATTAAAATTCTAAGCTATTATTCAGATTGTCTGCAATTAAAATTATTATCATGCATGGTTTATTGGCATTGGCTGCATGCCTATTATATAGTATTCAGTATCACAATGCCATATGGACAAGTGTATAGTCAAGAACAAAACCAATAACTGTGTGTCAGCAGCTTGACATCTTTTTTCTTCCTAGCTCTAACTATACATCATGCAGTGTATCATAACTGTCTCACCATTCCACCTCTGTCCAGGTGGTGTGGTTCTTGAGCCCCACTCCCAGAGCGTGGATGATGGGAGTCTTAGCTGCGATGGTGTGACCACACACCTCGATGTCGGTGTTGCTATAGCGAGCTGCATACGGTCCCAGGGTACTCAGTCGAAGAGTCTCATCGATAACTCGACGAAGAAACCTGTGAAAAAGAGAGAATAACTGAACTAGAAATCACAGCTTTAAATCTTGTCAACATTGCATGTACAATGAGAAGCTACATGTATGAAACACTAAAGAGGGAGTGGTCTGGGTACGAGGCTAGTTATGCAGAATTATTTACTTCAAAATCCTGCAGTGCTTAATTTGGAAGAGTACTTGCTCCATGTGGCAATGGCTATTTAATACAAATCTCTCAATATCAACGTACGTGTTACTTCTTTCCGCATACTCCTTGAGCCTCTCTCCTCTTTCACCTTTGACCTCTTTATCAATCTCTACCCTGAGGCGATTTTGGGAGGCGGGGTTTTCAGCGAGGTACCACAGCATCCAGGTGAGAAGATAGCCTGAGGTGTGGAAACCAGCCACCATGAGTGTGGCGGTGTCTCCTATAATCTACAACAAAGATCAATAGTAGAGTGATTGCACAATTTTTATATTCTGTATACATGGGAGTGAATTATTATTCATGCAGGGATTTATGGGGGACACCACTGTGGTTTAGAGTCCCTCAATAACTTTATTTAGGGTTAGACTACTACAGTTCCAAGTCTACAATTTTTACAAGAAGGAAAGCCTTAAACAGTAATAATTTTTTGCAATTTTCAAGTAATCCACAAAACTTTTCATGTTGACTTAATGGAGCTAGTTTACTGACCATCATTATAATGTTCATTATTCAGATCTGATATTATATATACCTTTTCTTCTGTGTCGTAATGCTGCAATAAGGAATCAATAAAGGGGATTTCCCTCTGCCCTACCCCCTCTTTTCTCTGACGTATGATTCGTTTGATAACTCCCTCAAAGACCGCTTTATTCTTTTGAAACTCAGCCTCTCTCTCAGAATCAGGTGGACCTCGAGTAATACGCTCCTGAGAGTGAGAGAGAGAGAGAGAGATTCAAGTTGTATGGTTTTCATTCAGTCCAGTCAGACAAGCTAGACATAAAATGAGAATAACTAAGACCTATGGCCAGAATGCAAGTGAGTTATAATTACATTACAATGTTGACCACAACATTATTTTGAATTATTATGCATCTAGTACATGCCATGTTCGCACTAGTGCATGCACTAGTGGTCCATAATTTACCTCCATCTCCCTCCAGCACTTATGGTAGGCTGTGGCTAGTTCATCAAGCTGATCATCATTCTCAAAAATGTCGCCAAGACAACTTAGAACTATTCCCTTAATGGTCATGGGGAAAACCTCCCTCATTATAGGGACGTGCTGGTCAGGAGGGAAAGCCAACCAATGAGATTCAGCCTCCTGAAGTTAGTGAGTATAAAATTATTGACTTTGATGCATGTATAATTATATTAATTTTAGGTAACAAATTACAGAAAAGGAGAAAATCAGCTTCAACGAGGAAATGTTTTCACTATAGTATGACATGCATGCATATGTACCTCAGCAATCTTGACAAAGATGGGGAAGTATCCTTTCAGCTCCTTTCCTTTGAGGGTGTGGAAGAGCCACTTCTGTCTCATCTCCCAGTCATCATCATTGGCGTATGTTATACTACCACGACCAAAGAGAGGCTCGAAGGGAAGATACAACTCAACTGAAGAAAAAGCCGTAAAAATTGATAGATATTAGTAAGATGGATAGAACTCTAGACCTAGCTTCCAAGATTTATAATGCTTTCGATTAAATGTTTAAAACCATCAACATTTTCTAGGTGTAGAATAGCTTTTATAGTAGGTAACCAAACAGAAACTCTGAAACTGTAGAAATGAGGGGATGCATGATAAATCACTCTGCAGAGGACAAACAAGCTAAAATGATGGCTTTAAATGTAAACTGCAGTTTACGATTTTGAGATAATTATAGTTTGTACGCACCTGGTCTATTCACCAATCTTACTGTCTCTTTGAATGCTTGAGGACTGCACACACTAACAACATGGGTCTTTCCCCACCAGAATGATGTCATAGGAACTTTTCCATTGTCGTGGAGATGAAGCAAGTACTGATGTAAACTACCATGTTTAGCTAATTCACCAAAATCTCCCAATCTAGCGTAACAAACATACACAACAAAAAGTATGCAACTATAGTTTGATCATGACTATTGTACAGGGACTTACTCCTTATCAGCAGCAGGTGTGTTCCATCTTGGTATGTCACCGTGAATGCTTACACTTGTATTGTCATTTGTCTATATTGCAAACAACATGTATATGATTATAAACATTGGGTACATTCAGCTTAGCACGAATAATAAGTATACCAAACAAAATGTACATTGGCAAGTCCAAACAATTAATACCCACCCTTTAATGTACTCTGAAGATGTTCAACACTTGACACATTAATTGTTGCAGCATATAGTGCAAGAGAGAAAGCATATGAAACCAAACCATGACTGGGACAGAGCAACTTAGTCATGCAAGCTCAGGCTATAAAGTATTTTATTGAGCCGCAATAGTTACAATGTCATAATATAGCTAGGATTATTGTTATAATTGTTAGTAGTGACTATGCACCGTTGCGTCATGCCAGTGATGTTAAGCTTAATAGCTTGTCAAAAGCTTTAGGAAAATTGTGACTACTAGTTCATCATCACTATACTATATACCATAACTTCCATGGTTACCATAATTATATCGCCACTGCTTCACTGTTAATGATGTGTCACCTAACGTGATGGGTGACAAATCATTTTTAACAGTGTTGTGCACAATCTAAATCACGTACATGTTTAATTCCTAACTCATAATTATATTATCATCATAATATAATATCAAGTATTAAATTGGACTGGCTCAAAACAATAATTATACTTAGTTCTGAATAGACTCAGCAAGCTGCTGATAGACAGCTTATGACAGGAATCAGCTAGCAAGTCAAACCTATAATTTGCAAAGCATATTTACCATTTACAAAAATGTTTCACATCAAGTTATATATAGGTCCTTAGTAAATTATCATGTTAGTAAAGGAGTTTTAGTCCGAGGCTATATACAGTAAAATCTTAGCACTATGCTTTAATAATAGCTTACTTTCTTCAAGAATCTGTTCACCCAGAGAAAGATGAGAGTGACTAGGAGTCCTGCCAGAGCTGAGAAACCAAAACATGCGGCTAGGGACAGGAACGTTGCCATGTTGAACTTTGACCTTTACTTCATGACATCAAAGTACTTCGGAGCTTCGAATATGACAGTATGTGTTTAGCCTAGCCTCGTTCCCAGGCTCCTCCTTCGCGAATATTTTCTTCGAAAATAAGGAAGGAGAGAGCCTGGTACCAGTAGTCACGTGAGTGACGTACAGGGTAGACGTCTGGTAGATCTATAGACGTGAGTCTACTCAGCATTACGCGCTTTATCTAAAATGCGTCACGCACGTGTTCCAGTCAGTTGATGTTAGCAAAAATTTTTGCGTATCTACGAGCTCTGAGAGAGCTAGACGTAGAAGACGATGGGAATAGACAAGAAAAAAGCAGCCAGTAGCCTCCAAAGATAGTCCAAGAAGCAACAGATAAATGGCAGTCTCTCTGAATCAGCATTTTTGGTTCCGTGTCCAGTCTCGATCTTTCAGTCTGACCAAACCAAGGTACAAAACAAAAGCGACGATCACAAACGCTGTTTGGGAAGTACATCTTAACTCTTGGCACACAAGAAATGACTTTGAACAAATAGTTTTTTTCAAGCATTTTTTTGTTCTGTTCTATTCGCGGTAGCTCCCAGGAAACTTTCTTTTGCTAACTAACTTGAATTACGTAAAACAGTACGTCACTCACGTGACTACTGGTACCAGGCTCTCTCCTTCCTAATTTTCGAAGAAAATATAGAGGTTATGCACCGGAAGTGAAACTAGGGGCGTGTCCCTTAGCAACGGAGGCAATCCGCCATGTTTGAGGGCAAGTTGACCACGCGCCGTATGTCAGTAGTATAAAACGGCGACTTTTGCAGCAGGTTTTTTTGTCTTATTTGCTCACCTTGGTGCTCGATCTACAGTTGGGTGGCATAAAGAGAAGCTGTATTTTAGTTAAAGATCTTGAAAAACTAGCAGATATTCACCGTTGCTTCAGCTCAGCAGAGCAAAATATGATACGGAGAAAATAACGTGGCAGCTGCCAAAATGCCCTCAAACATGGCGGCTTCCTGTCTTTGACCACGCCCCGTGCATAACCTCTATTCGCGAAGGAGGAGCCTGGGAACGAGGCTATGTTTAGCCTTCTTCCATGCCCATAACAGCAAGTTCAAAGTTCAAATAACTCACGTGCACAAACCACAAACCACCCAACTCTTGGCGCCCTTTCAGTCTTCTTACTTGCTCATTTCAGTGAAGGTGACGCGGATCTCGTCTTGTAGGAAATAATCTCTAAGAAGACTTAAAGGTCGTGAGTGATCAAGAAGAGGCCACAGGCCTAAAGAATGAAGACAAAGGAGAAGGCAGTTCACGTTCTGGATCGTCTAGCGCTGACTCTTCCCCTCGGGTGAATGATGAGAGGACCCACGAATCTGATAATGAGGCTATTACCTTGGACGCCCTCTCGCAGGAGGAGCTCAGGTATTATAGCAGACAACTCCAAGTACAGATACATCCTGGCAGATCTGTTGACCCCGTACATGAATGTGAGTCCGCCGCGGAATTGGTTGATAGTAAGTCACCAGTGCAAATTCACCAGCTTGCCCAGAGCCGGACATTTTAAGTATTGGAACAAGGAATGTCTCAATTTCGGCACATGACTACTTCATTTTTATGCTTGATCCCTCATATGGATCCTCAGTATCATAAACGCAATGATAATAAGTTATTATGTACATAGTATACCATAGCTTATTATTGCATTGGTTTAAATTCCTACTAATCAGTTAACTAAGCAGTGGAGTAAACTATAACAGACAGGTAACTTAAACTGGACTGCCAGCCAAGAGTTGGTTATAAAAATGAAGTAGTCATGTGCCGAAATTGAGACATTCCTTGTTCCAATACTTTTTACCGCACTGCCCATTCCTACACTACTAATTTTTTGAAATTTTTGCTACTTGTTCATTCACTTTTTTCAACACTACAGTGTGGAGACTATCAGAGACTGGTTAGTCCCTACAAAAAGCTTGAGTAGCAGCTACATGCACTACATTACACTGGAGCAGGCTAATGCACATGCGCATATTAATAATGCCACGTGGATAATGACCTTTGAACCTACCTACAAATGGCTACATTGAAGTACATGAATTTATACTCTCAGTTTCAAAGCTTTCTAGTTTTTGTTTAGGCTTATTTGTGATGAAAACAAGTATCAAGGAATGTACTACCTATGAAAAGGAGTTATACTTTGTGCTATCAAAGTTGGCTCAACACATTCTGGTTCTCTGGAAACGCTTTTCAAGTAAGTCAGTTAGAAAGTACGTACGTACGTTAGAAGAACAAAAATGGCATTGTTGTGGCTTCCCACTAGCTCTCTCTACGAATGCTGGGGAAAGTTTCTGTGAGTTTTAGGCCTTGCATGCGATTGGTAATCTGTCGGTTAGAGCCTCTGAGCAAGTTTGAAGGCTTAATTTTGTTTTGCTAGATTTTTATGATCATAAACATTTTGTATTGTGTCTATGGGACATTCGGCCCATTCCTACTATACGTACTACCGTACGTATGATACTGCGTAAATCATAGCTATTCTAGTAGCTAACCAAACAAAAAAAACTCTGAAACTCTAGGATTAAAAAGTTTAATCAGTTTAATGTTAACAGTTTACATATAGTTTGTACACACCTGGTCTATTCACCAATCTCACTGTCTCTTTGAATGCTGGAGGACTGCACACACTAACAACATGGGTCTTTCCCAACCAGAATGATGTCATAGGGACTTTCCCATTGTTGTGGAGATAAAGCAAGTACTGATGTAAGCTACCATGTTTAGCTATTTCACCAAAATCTCCCAATCTATAGTGTAACAAACATAAACAGAGAAAACAACTAAAGTATGCAACAATAGCTTGATCATGACTATAATTGTAGGGTAGGGACTTACTCCTCATCAGCAGGAGGTGTGTTCCATCTTGGTATGTCACCATGGATGCTTACATTAGTGTTGCCAAATGCCATGGTCTGTAATCATGCAAACAATGGAATAATATATATATATATAATAGTTATAAATGTGGGTATATGCAGCTATAGGCATGAATCATAAAAGGTTCATGCCACACAAAAATGTATATTGATAAGTCCTAACAGTAAACATGCTATAATGTATATACTAGCTCTCAAGCAAGGGGTGGTCACGACCATACCCGCTGTACTAACACCCGCGACCGGGATCAAAATTTGATCCGTCCAATTTTTAGGCCTTGACCCTTGATTTCACCACTTTAGAAGGCCTTGATCGTGATAAATTTGAACTTTGACCCACTAAAACATGCTATTTGCAGCTAATGGCCTTTGACCGTTGATCGAAAGCAAGAAGTAGAGCTTTCTTGACCCTTGATGCGGCCAATTTTTGTTGCTTTGACCCCTTGATCGCATCTTGATCCCGGTCGCGGGTGTTAGTACAGCGGGTATGGTCGTGACCACCCCTTGTCAAGTCAACACTTGACATAATTATATTAATTACTGCATAAGTATATCTTCAATCATGCTAATACAATTCTGTGAACTACATATATTATGAGTTTCTTGATGAAAAGGTAAACGACAATATAGTAGGCAAAATAGAAAAACTATACTCACGGCATTGATTGCCCTTGTAACACAATAACAATTATTAGTTATTACAATAACAAATCCATTAGTTTTGCACTTTTGCTGCATGGTACAAGCAAAACACAACAACTACAAAACCCAAACAAAAAAAGGAACAGCTAGTGCGTACTAAAGCATTTATAGGCAGTTCATCTTTGTCCTCCAGCCTACTAGTAGTCAAATCACTCAAATATACACACTGCATGCCACTCGGTACAGATGATAGAATAATGATCTTTTATCTTCATGTATGAGATGCTAGATTATGTCTATTTTTCCAGAAAAATTCTCATTGCTTTCAGCTACCTATATTTTGCTCGAAAAATACTACCAGAATTTATCTGGGCCTAGCAAGAGAGAAAGTAAGAAACCAAACCGTGATTGAGACAGAACAACTTAGTCATGCAAGCTCAGGCCATAAAACATATTGACTCACAACTTATCATATAGGTTTATTGTTAATACTATAATTATTGACAAGTTTATTATTATTACACTATACCATAACTTGGTTACCATATTGCCACTGGTTGAATTGTGGGCAATCTGAATCATTAGTCTCGCGGGCCAGACGTCCAAGAGGAGGGGAAAAGGATGTCTGGTAAATGTGGCCCAGTTTTCATGTGCAATCGGAATTTCATTAGCATGATGTAAGATCATGCCGTCATGTGAATTTTTTTTTTTTTTGCCAGAAGACTTTAGTTTAGCTGTAGCTTTCTTCTTAGTCTACTCCAGTGTGAAGTAATCATGAGTTTGAGCAAGCTTCTACACACAAACAGTGAAAGTTCAGTCTTACAAAGTTTACGGACGTGGACTGTTCTTGGACGATGATTATACAGCGCTACAGTCTCACACGACAAGAACGATCTGGTTGGTTGGTTTCAAATTTGGCGGGAAATTTTACCTCATTAAGTTCGATATTACAAAATACTGAAATCTGATTGGAGGTTACAACATTCCGCGATTGCAAACGAAAACTGGGCCACTTTTACCAGACGTCCTTTTCCCCCCCTCTCGGACGTCTGGCCTGCGAGACTACTGAATCATGTCATGATTAATATAATATCATGCATGTAAACAATATTTATTTTACTTGGCTCTGAATAGAGTCAAGCTGCTGATAGACAGCTTATGACAGAAATCAGCTAGTGTTATCTCTGAGTCAAACCTATACTTTGCAAAGCATGTTTACCAATCACCAAAATGTTTCACATCAAGTCAGGTCCTTATAGTAAATTATTTAATATAGAGGAGTTTTAGCCTACAGTGAAACATTAGCATTATGCTTATCATAATGATATTATCAGCTTACTTTCTTCAAGAATCTGTTCACCAAGAGATAGATGAGAGTGACTAGGAGTCCTGCCAGAACTGAGAAGGCAAAGAAATCCACCATTTTCAGATTAATTAACAAACTTTGAACTTTCTCGTAATTAAATTGTATAGATGCATAAGCTATTATTGTTTTTAGCATATGGCCGGGGTGATAATGGATCATAAATTAATGATCTGTACAATAGTACCATATAGTTTATTGTTGCATTGGTTCAAGTTCCTAGTATAATCAGTTGCATGGCTAAGCAGTGGAGTAAACAATAACAGACAGGTAACTTAAATTGGACTGCCAGCCAAGAGTTGGGCATAAAAATGAAGTAGTCATGTGTCGAAATTGAGACATGCATATGCCTTGTTCCAATACTTTTTACCGCACTACCCATTCCTATATACACTACTTATTTTTTTTTGAAAGTTTTACTACTTAATTGTTCATTCACTTTTTTCAACACTACTGTAACAGTGTGGAGACTATCAGAGACTGGTTAGTCCCTATAAAAGTTTAAGTAGCAGCTACATACACTACACTTCACTATATGCTGGAGGAGCTAGGCTATAATGCGCATGCGCATAATAATCCCATGTGGATAGATAATCACCTTTGTTTGAATTCTACTTTCAAGATGGCTGCATTGTAGTACATGAATTTATAGACTTTGGCATATAAATGAAGTAGTCATCCAAAGTGGCTAAAATCAGAGACTTGCCTTGTTTCATTGGCTTTTGTGCAGCACTACCCATTGCTTATTTGTCCATATTTTTTACTGCTTGTTTCACTGTTTACTTATTTTCTACACAAAGGCCCATGCACAGTGCACATTCAGCCTGAGATTGATCAGCATACTTGCCACCTGTCCTAATTTTTCCGGGATTGTCCTGTTTTTAGTGGTACTGTCCCGGAGTCCCGTTAGTAAGTAAGAATTTCCCTGAATCTACGTGAACTTCAGTCACGTAAAACTGCATGTTCTAGTCACAACGATCCTACTCAGTACTCAGTTGAAACAGAGACAGAACCAGTGATTCAGTTGAATCTACAGCTACATCATGGTACTAACTTAGTCTGGGTACCAGACCCTTTCTTGCTAGGTTTTAGGGGGTAGCATGCACTGGGGAATTAAGGAAGGGTCTGGTGCCCAGACTAGTACTAACTACAGTTTAGTCGACTTGATAGGCTTGTAGTCTTGAATCTAGACCCCACCTCCTTTTGCCAGCAATGATGTAATGAGAATGCCTTTAAAATAATTGTATGCTGGCCTGGTCATTATAATCACGAGTATTAAAAATAGTATTGTTGTCCTGCATTTTTGTCCTGCAGAAGTAATAGTTGAGGTTGGCAAGTATGGGTCAGTCTCTACATTAACAAAAGCAGGAGTGCTATATAGCTTGCAGGTACATCACATTTAGATGCACATGCACATTACCTGCTTTGCAAAACCACGTGGTTGATTGACAACCATTACCTACATCAAAATGGCTATGTAAAGTGCAGTATTTTAAACGAGACTTTTCAAAGCTATCAAAATTTAATTTGCGGGCAGTTCCGTGTAAAAAGAGACTTCCAGGTCAAAATTTAAATGTCTTATTTATCCTAATAATTATACATCAAATTGTAGCTATAAACATCTAGTTTTGAAAATTATAACCAGAAATGTGTTTGCTTGTTTAATTTGAGGGGTGTGGCCAATTATGCTAGCCTCTCGTTAATACCCATTTAAAATAAAGATCTATGAAATCACATCCTATGACAGCTAAGCAAATATTCTTGGATTTTATTCATATTGTTGGATTAGAATAGAAGTACTTTAACTATTTCTGTCATAAAAAAGTTTTCATGGCTGTTGATTTTAGTATCCTGGAAATGTTTCCCAGACAACATGTTGCTTGTACGTCCATCACGAATACTATACATTTTATTAATTATGGTCATGATAAATTATTAAGAAAAAATCAAATACTTTCTCATTGACCAATACTTATTGCCGTCGCAACTTTTTGACCACACCCAACAGCTTCAGTAAAATTCCTGTGACAGACGTACTCCGACTTGCGTACGTCCATAACATATACGTCCGTCATAGTGTAACTTTAAGCTGTGTACATGGGATAAATTGGGTGTATGATACAATTAAGATAATGTGTGTATTATCACTACAATATCTTGTAGCATGATAGTTTTCCTCTAATGCTAACAGTTTGGTGTGCAGTTAGGCAGCTGTTTGTTTTAGTGTGCAGTACGTATAGCAGGTAAACTTGGCGAGAATTAAATTTGGCGAATTATTCTTCAGCTTTTCAGCTTTTATTTAGCTTAATAAGAATCGGTGGGCACATGCATTTGTGCAAATGGATATTCATACAGGGATATGAACATAAGGTGATACAGTGAAATGAACTCGCTCAATCTGACAACCATTCCTATCTTGTTTGCTCACTTTTTTATGATTTGGCAATTATTCCTATGTTTGCATTACTGTGTAACATTCCTAAAGTTTTTGTACAATCCTTGGCTACAAGAAATGCTACTCTGGGAATTAATGGCACCTCTGCCTTTATAGTGCTGAAACAGCTCTGAAATATTTTCAGTCTACCACCTCCACCACCCTTCAGTCATATCAGGCACTTCCTCAGTGAGTAAGCCAAGTAATGCCTTCCATTAATGATGAAGAGTAGCCTATCGAGCTAGACCCTCCTCCTTCGTCACGTTGCACGCACCAAGAGAGAACAAGGTCACGTTCAAAGTGCAATTAACAAAAACGCAGAATTAAATGTGCGTTAACAGTACGCAATATTTTAGAGAAAGATGGCAAACAGGACAACGAGATAGACTTGCAGCCTGAAAAGCACTCGCTAGTACCAGAAAAGAGCCTTTGATAGTCACAAGTCCATTATGGACAGAGTAGAAGTTGATAGACTGGCAGGTATATAGTCAGGTAGAAGCTGTTCCACACGTGCTGTTCAGTCTCTTTGTACTTTTGTTGCAAAGTTAAATGCCTTAGGCTTACATCTAAAACTGTTTTTAAGCCCTTTTTGAGTATAAAGCTCCAGAAATCATCGATAACTAGCATATATTTGAGTGATAGAACACGCAGTTATTTCCACACATGCAAACGCAGGCAAACTACCACCCACACATAATATTACTACCTAGAATCTGGGTAGTTGAATCTGATTGGTCAATTGAAATCTCATTAAACGTCACCTTTGCTAGACCCTCTTTCTCGGCGCGTGCAACGTGATGAAGGAGGAGGGTCTAGCTCGATAGACTAGATGAAGAGCTGATTGAATTTGACCTTTCGGCTATGACACCTGGATCAATCAGAAAAGTTGTAAAAGGTTGTTCTTCCAATTCGTCACCAGCAGATGATGGAATCTTGTAATTTCCCAACAACATTATTCTCCAAGATTCTTCTAGAAGACAACACTGCCCCTGAATCCTGGTGTCAAGCCAAGATTAAGCTCATCCCCAAGATCGAGTCAAGACTTCTCCTCTCCCGAAAATTTCTGTCCTATATATAGCATTGACATCAGCAGTTGGCAAGCTTTTCACAAAATTGTTGCCAGGTTATTTGACAGGCCCGTAGAACATATTTTTGCCACCTGAGCAATCATTGACAATGCAATCCAAGATGGCCTCCCCCTTGCAGTCACCTTCCTCGACCTAAAGAATGCTTTTGGTGCAGTACCTCACCAGCTACTCTCTCACATCAGACTCCCAATAGAGGTCAGATCATTCATATCCAGTGCCTACTCCCAACTCTCTATTCAGGTTGTCACAAAGAATCCCAACCAAGGAACCCAGGCACGTGATGTCTTGTGCTATAGCACATGCTTGTACACTCCCTCTCCAATCCAGCCCGCTATATATACGCAAATAATAGAGCGTATTCATATGACATAAAAATGCAGTGTGGGGTTGCCCGCGGCCGGCCATTGTACAATAACAGCAGCTGCCACTGAATGGTTTTGAGTGTTCTTTTACTGCTCTATCTTAGTGCTTATCAGTGCTCCTATACCTGAGTTATTGTCACGATGGTCTCAACTCTTTGCAACAGGTAAAGTTTAGAGATGACTCCTCCTTGTTAGTAGATTTACTGCCAGCAAAGCATGAGGCCCTAGCTGGGACTAAGAAAATCACTAGGAGTCCAGTTTTAGTGAGCAAAATAACTACTAGGCATGAATTAGATCAGTTCGAACTTAAAAGAACTTGGTATACTAGAAAACAGCTGCATAAAACTTTTTTCCGTGAACAGTGTCACAATGTGCACCAAAATGGCCACCGTTTGCTTCGCGGCAAGTCCCACCCCATTTTTGATGTCACATGAATACGCTCTATTATGTCACATACAGCTTCTAGCTGTCACAAGTAAACAATCATCAATGGTAATATAGTTATCTCATGCTTGCCCCTAGCTATATGAATATATTATTTTGCATATTAATAATTTTTATATTTTTAGGGTAAAAAAACATTAAAAATGTAATGAGAACATAGGAATGGCCAAATCGTTAAAAGTACCCAAGCAAGATAGGAATGGTGGTCAGATTGAGAGAAGAGTTCATATCCCTAGCTCAATGACATAGTGGACACAGGAATGAACTATTCTCTCAATCTGACCACCATTCCTATGTTGTTTGTGTACTTTTAACGATTTGGCCATTCCTATGTTCTCATTACATTTCTAATGTTTTTTTCACTTGTTTGTTCTATTTTTTTCTGAATAATTAATATCTGCATGGACCCTAGCAAATTGTCTAAAGCAACTAATAGCTATGGTGGAGTTTGTAGTATGGGAATCTGTACCTGTAACGAAATACATGAATTCTAAATAACGCCACACACTTCAATGTATGGAAAGGGTCGTCAACTTGATTTTCCAAGTAGCTAATGATTATAGTCTCATGGGCCAGAGGTCCAAGAGGAAGAAAAAGGACGTCTGGTAAAAGTGGCCCAGTTTTCGTGGGCAATCTGAATTTTATTAGTGTGACGTAAGCTCATGCTGTCACGTGAACAAAAAAAAGTTTTGGCCAGAAGACTTTAGTTTAGCTGCAGCTTTTTTCTTAGTGTACTCCAGTGTGAAGTAATCATGAGTTCACAAACAGTGAAAGTTCAGTCTTAAAATGGACTGTTCATGGACGATGATTAGACAGCGCTATGGTCTCACATGACAAGAACAATCTGCAGGTTGGTTGTTTTTAAATTTCGCGGGAAATTTTACCTCATTTGGTAGTTGAATCTGATTGGTCAATTGAAATCTCATTAAACGTCACCTTTGCTAGACCCTCTTTCTCGGCGCGTGCAACGTGATGAAGGAGGAGGGTCTAGCTCGATAGACTAGATGAAGAGCTGATTGAATTTGACCTTTCGGCTATGACACCTGGATCAATCAGAAAAGTTGTAAAAGGTTGTTCTTCCAATTCGTCACCAGCAGATGATGGAATCTTGTAATTTCCCAACAACATTATTCTCCAAGATTCTTCTAGAAGACAACACTGCCCCTGAATCCTGGTGTCAAGCCAAGATTAAGCTCATCCCCAAGATCGAGTCAAGACTTCTCCTCTCCCGAAAATTTCTGTCCTATATATAGCATTGACATCAGCAGTTGGCAAGCTTTTCACAAAATTGTTGCCAGGTTATTTGACAGGCCCGTAGAACATATTTTTGCCACCTGAGCAATCATTGACAATGCAATCCAAGATGGCCTCCCCCTTGCAGTCACCTTCCTCGACCTAAAGAATGCTTTTGGTGCAGTACCTCACCAGCTACTCTCTCACATCAGACTCCCAATAGAGGTCAGATCATTCATATCCAGTGCCTACTCCCAACTCTCTATTCAGGTTGTCACAAAGAATCCCAACCAAGGAACCCAGGCACGTGATGTCTTGTGCTATAGCACATGCTTGTACACTCCCTCTCCAATCCAGCCCGCTATATATACGCAAATAATAGAGCGTATTCATATGACATAAAAATGCAGTGTGGGGTTGCCCGCGGCCGGCCATTGTACAATAACAGCAGCTGCCACTGAATGGTTTTGAGTGTTCTTTTACTGCTCTATCTTAGTGCTTATCAGTGCTCCTATACCTGAGTTATTGTCACGATGGTCTCAACTCTTTGCAACAGGTAAAGTTTAGAGATGACTCCTCCTTGTTAGTAGATTTACTGCCAGCAAAGCATGAGGCCCTAGCTGGGACTAAGAAAATCACTAGGAGTCCAGTTTTAGTGAGCAAAATAACTACTAGGCATGAATTAGATCAGTTCGAACTTAAAAGAACTTGGTATACTAGAAAACAGCTGCATAAAACTTTTTTCCGTGAACAGTGTCACAATGTGCACCAAAATGGCCACCGTTTGCTTCGCGGCAAGTCCCACCCCATTTTTGATGTCACATGAATACGCTCTATTATGTCACATACAGCTTCTAGCTGTCACAAGTAAACAATCATCAATGGTAATATAGTTATCTCATGCTTGCCCCTAGCTATATGAATATATTATTTTGCATATTAATAATTTTTATATTTTTAGGGTAAAAAAACATTAAAAATGTAATGAGAACATAGGAATGGCCAAATCGTTAAAAGTACCCAAGCAAGATAGGAATGGTGGTCAGATTGAGAGAAGAGTTCATATCCCTAGCTCAATGACATAGTGGACACAGGAATGAACTATTCTCTCAATCTGACCACCATTCCTATGTTGTTTGTGTACTTTTAACGATTTGGCCATTCCTATGTTCTCATTACATTTCTAATGTTTTTTTCACTTGTTTGTTCTATTTTTTTCTGAATAATTAATATCTGCATGGACCCTAGCAAATTGTCTAAAGCAACTAATAGCTATGGTGGAGTTTGTAGTATGGGAATCTGTACCTGTAACGAAATACATGAATTCTAAATAACGCCACACACTTCAATGTATGGAAAGGGTCGTCAACTTGATTTTCCAAGTAGCTAATGATTATAGTCTCATGGGCCAGAGGTCCAAGAGGAAGAAAAAGGACGTCTGGTAAAAGTGGCCCAGTTTTCGTGGGCAATCTGAATTTTATTAGTGTGACGTAAGCTCATGCTGTCACGTGAACAAAAAAAAGTTTTGGCCAGAAGACTTTAGTTTAGCTGCAGCTTTTTTCTTAGTGTACTCCAGTGTGAAGTAATCATGAGTTCACAAACAGTGAAAGTTCAGTCTTAAAATGGACTGTTCATGGACGATGATTAGACAGCGCTATGGTCTCACATGACAAGAACAATCTGCAGGTTGGTTGTTTTTAAATTTCGCGGGAAATTTTACCTCATTAATTTCAAAATTACAAAATACTGAAATCTGATTGGAGGTCACAGCATTCCGCAATTGCAAATGACAAATGGGCCACTTTTACCAGGCATCCTAGACTAGCTAATGATTTATTCATGAGTATAAAAATCATTGGCTGCCATATGGAGAAGGCGCTTTTTGTCTTGTTTATCTAGCGACTTGGCTAGAAAGACAAACAACCGATGCCAAAATTGGTTGAAGACAAAGAAACCAAGTTGATTCGTTCAAGAAAATCAGCTTCTGTAAGTGAGTGCTCTCAGAGAAAAATGGCCGCAAGATAGAAAATTGGAGGTTTGGCATATTTTAGTTTGATACTTTAGCGATGGTTTTCAGCCATGTTTTGGCTCATTAGAAAGAGAAAGAGCTAAATAGTAGCTAAGGATCCTTTTTGTGCCAAGTGCTCATTTTTTTGCAGAGTTATTGGCGTGAATATTTGTATTACACAAATGGGCCATCCGTGCTATTCCTATGTACCCAGTACTACCGTACTGGGAATTAAGACATACATGTATATACGTTCATGTAGGCAGTTATTAAAGCAACTTATGTACCATAGAGCTATAGGTGGGCAGGAATTTCAACTGTTATCAAAGCAATCAAACGTGCAAACTTTATAAAAACATTAATCAAAAGCAAATACAAACATTATAAAAACATAAATCAAAAGCAATCAATGTGTGAACATTATAAAAACATAATTACTTCAATGTTTGTTACTTTAAACGTTCCCAATTTATAAGGTTTGCTATGAATGCTGCAAGCTATAGAACATTCAGTGACACTAGCCAGTTTAAAGATGAAGGTACAGCAATGTACTCTGTTGTCTAGTATAGCTACAGTTGCTACACTATCATGGCTCTGTATTGTATCAGCTAGCTCTGTACAAGATACCTGTCCTGTGTGGACTATACCAATGAAAAATGATGGAATTGAGACTTGTGAGTGTGGAGATTCAATCAATGCGATAGTTCACTGTGATTCTGCCTCCATGAATATTTCTATAGCACTGTTTCACTGTATGACTTACAGTGAGGCACTGAACATGACAGTAGTTGGACCCTGTTATCATCATGCTATTGGGGGAGATGATATAATTTGTCACTACTCTGCTTTGCCTAAAATTTACTCAAGAAATGATAGTTTGATGTGTCACTTTGAAGCCTATTGTCCAGGTAGAAAATGCATTCTCTACAAGCATCAGACTGGTTTAATGTGCACCAGCTGTGAAGAAGGATATACCTATCCTGTCTACTCCTACAGCATTGCATGTGTTGAGTGCTCAGACTACAAGTACAACTGGTTGCTGTGGCATTTCTTCCTCTCACGGTCTTCTACATTCTAGTGGTCTTGTTCAGGATAACTGCCTCAACTGGAAAAATGAATGGCTATGTGCTCATATGCCAGCTTCTATCAGTGCCTTCAAGTACAATAATTTTTAGTAGAATTGGCCAACCAACTTATGGTGGAACTCTGTTTACATTTCTAGGAGTGTGGAATCTTGACTTTTTTCGAGGATTGTATCCTCCATTTTGCTTGCATCCTAACCTAACAGCACTCCAGACTCTCATGCTAGACTATGTGGTAGCTGTTTACCCACTACTACTAGTTCTCCTCACTCACATCTTGTTAGCACTACATAGACGCTACATCTTTATTGTTCGGTTGTGGAGACCTTTCTACAAATGTTTTGTTCGGTTTCGTAAAAACTGGGATATCAAAGGTTCACTAGTGGGAGCATTAGCCACATTTATATTGCTTTCGTATGTGAAGATCCTCAATATTTCCTACCTTGTAATTACACCAAACACACTTTATGATGTAAATGGAAGCCTAATTAAGCGTCGCTTTGTCACATATGATGCATCCTATGAGTTTCTTGGGCCAGATCATCTTCCCTATGCCTTCGTAGCATTGTTCATGGCCATTGTGTTCAACATCATTCCACTGGTTCTTCTCTGTCTCTACCCTTGTTGCTGTTTCCACAAGGTTTTGAACCGCTTTAATCTTCGCTGTTTGACACTACACATCTTCATGGACACATTCCATGGCTGCTACAAGCTACAACCTCGATACTGTAGATACTTTGCTGCTTTTTATGTCTTTTTACGAGTTTTAAACCTCACATTTGCAGCAATGTACACTGGCACAGGATACTTCATGTTTGTTAGTGCTACTTCCATGATCACGTCAGTGCTTGTTGCAACAATCAGGCCATATAAAAGATTATCGTATACGATCTTGGATACTGTTTTCTTCTCCCTGTTAAGTTTACTCATGTTGGCACTTTCAAGTTATCACCTTCATATGCATGAAACAAACTACATACTTATCCTGCTCGGAATTCTAATAGCTCCATTGATCTTTGTGCTACCTCTGTACGGACTTGGACTAGTGATCTGCTTCTGTATTCCTTTACAAAAGGTCCACACAATAATTCAATGTTGCAAGAAATACATCAAAATGAAGAGAACTGACTCAGAAGAAATGACCAATATCTTGCCCTACAGGTTTTATCATACTGAGGAATACCCTCCTCTCTTACCAGCAGCAACACCAGCAACTTACCATGAAATAAACAAAATTAGCACAGACAAGGCCTCGGAGGGTAAAGGGAATGAAATTTGATAATGTAAAAATATAAACTATGAACCATGTACATAATTATTATTATATAAAATTTAATGTAAAGAAAGACGTGAAATATATGTAGTTATGCATATAGTTCTTATTTTGTGTATTGATTTTAGGTAGTTTGTTTATTCAAAGTACTCCGATGTAAACTTATATGAATGTTTCTGGAGAGGACGATAGTCTTCAGCATTGTTAAACTTGTAAAAAACTATTTCTGCTGATTCAGCTCTATTTGTGACAATGTTTTTGGGACGTTAAAAGAAACTATAATGGCCCTAAAGGCTCATTGAAGTAGAGTCTTAGGAAAGATTGAATAGACTGCTAGTCGAATTCCATACACAGGTGAAACTCAGGGGCATTAAGGACTGGGTCGGCTTAGATTAAGAGCAAAAAGTGCTGATTTCAAAATTTAATAACATAATTTTACCTTATCATAAAGACATGATTTCACAATTATACAATAATTTGGTCCTAATTTAACACATTAAAAAAATTGTATAGCCTATTTATGGCGCATAATTAATTATTCATAAGATGAGGGGTTGACTTAATACTTCGTTAAAACAATGAATATTCATTTTTGTGGCAGGCTGTTGCCATGGCACCCAAATTAGTTTTGTCATAATTGCAACATCATGGACTTCATTTTCCATGGGTCAAGTTTTGAATATGTTGTTGTCATGGAGAGTTATTGCCGTTTTTGGAGGTGTGCTTTATATGGAATTTAATAGAAAGTAAATTATAACTCTCCATGGCAACAACTTATTTAAAACTTGACTCATGGAAAATGAAGTCCATGATGTTGCAATTCAGATAAAATTAATTTGGTTGCCATGGCAACAGCCTATATATGGCGCATAATTAATTCGTTAATTATAATTAGGTCACATGACCAAATTTTTTTTTAAATGTGTAGGACGATAATAAGTTTCTTCAATTAGATTTTTATGGTAATGCTATAAATATTAAGATAGTTATTTCAATTTTGCATAAATTTTTACCTTAATTAGTTGTGTATTTGGACCCAGTCCTTAATGCCCCTGAGAATCAGGACCATGCATGCAATGGAGCCTTAGTTTTGCCATCATTTCAAAAATACTCAATTACTACAAACAACATACCTAGCTAAAAAGAATGATGAAAACTGTCTCAAGGTCAAAACTTGTAATGGGAAAATAGGGTCAAAGGAAAGGTCAAAACCTTCAACTCATGTGAAAAAATACTGGAAAGAGCTAAAATAATCAATGATCGATGTGTGATGACATGCTAAGTAAGTTCCGGCACTATCATACCATGTAGTAGTGAACCATGAGTGTTGAGGATAGAACTGGCGTAGCCGGGGTGTGGCTAAGTGTGGCTAAGTGTGGCTGGAGCCACACCTAACTACTCCAAATCTCTATAGCTAGCCACACCTCAATTTTTCAATGTCCTGCACTTATGTATTTTTGGCGGATATTAATTTTAGCGATTTTTAATATTTTTGTTCTAATTAAGTAAAATTCTATTACGGTATAAAGTATTGCGCATACTTAATTTAGCGATTTTCAAGCTTGTCGCTAAAATTAGTTGCCACTGGAAGACACTAAATTAAAATACAACTTTTCATGATAGGCTACATTGAAAATCTATAACCAATGTGGGCACTAATGATCAATATAGTTCTCGGATTAGCTATCTCTGTTTGATCATAGTGGTTACTGAACCTGTGACTAAACCAGACTACCTGTCATGTGTGATTAAGTTTCAATATAATCTTGCTTCCATTATGCCAAATCAGAAACTTGGCATTCATCTTTCAGGCAATTCTAAATGACTCACACTAACAATGGACCTCGAAGCTTAGCACTCACAGAGGCTGAAAAGCCTCAAATCTCAGGAACACAGTGGCGTATGAAGGGCCATTAAGCCATAAATTCACTAGTATATTGGTGAACATCAAAGAAATATTTTATGACTTAGGCAAACTTCTGGCACATGGCCACAAAGTTTGTATTGACTGGGATGTAAGTATCTGCCATTACTTTTCTGGAGAAGATGTAAATGACAAAATTCTCTTGGAATAGTTTCGTTAAGGGAATTGTCAACATGGATATTGAGGGTAGACTAATCCATCCAGAACAAAATGAGACTGATGAGTATGCTTAATCAGAAGGTTTGGGTGTTTAAGACTACCATCTGTACATAATATACGTGACATCATGCTGGACTGTGCCATATCAGAATTGATCTGCAAACCTTCATTTGCATTCAAATGTATTGTTCTTGGTGCAAGAGAGGACTATCGAACAACATGAAGATGTGTGAACTTAAACAATATTATACAAAGACATAGTACCTACACCAAGTATCATCTCTAAGAATCGTACAAGTCTATAAGAAAAGGTATCTGCAAGATTTATTTTGTCTTTATATGTAGAGGAACTTGCATTTTTTTAAGATTTGTAACTTGATCTGACAATGACATTTACATAGAGTTTCATTCAGTTGATGCTAGTAATCTAGCAAGACAACCAGGAGCTAAAACTTGCTCTAATCTTGCCAATTTCATATTCTATTTCTTCTGAGTTTTGAAACAAGTTCAGATTGCTACTGCGTTGTAGCCAGAGTTTGGAAATTGTCTTAGAGTGCCAAATACCGCAACATCTAGGTTAGTGTCATTTATTGTAGCCTATGCTGCAATCCAAACTTATTGAATCATTGTGTAATGGTACAGATAGAAACATCAGCTAGGTAGTTGAGAAATTTATGATGTGGTGAATCTGTGTTTAACCAGAAAACTGTAAGTTGCTCTTCAGGTATAACATATGCTGGACAACCATGCCTTCCTACAGTAACATAATTAAAGACCATAGCTAATAGCCTAGTCTGACAATACAATAATTATTATGATAGTTACCTGTTGTGTCAACTGAAATTACAAAACTTCGAGGCTGTTGATTTAGATTTGCCCTTCGTGAACTGCCTACACTTTGGTTCATTGTCAGATGGGACTAGTTTCCTTAATTAGGTACACATTATTGGAAAGTTCTAAAACTTTCAGAATATATATTATGATAATAAAAGAGATATAGATAATTAGATTATGAAGTTTTTATCAATTATGTAGTTTTTATCAATTATGTCACATGGCTAGTGGTTTTGTATAATTATCAGAATAATTAATAAGGTGGCAGTTAAATAATGTTGCTATGGCAACCAGATTTTGTCACTGAAATTGTCTCATAATGGAGTACCCTGCTCGTGTTTAGCTGCAAAGAATTACAATGGATTTTCCAAGTAAAGCACACCTATCGAAAACACTTTTTCTACAGTATCTTGACCACATGGACTGGAGCCGGGCAGTACAGGATACGATGAACCATGTGACAAATTTTGGTTGCCATAGTAACAGTATTTAACTGCCGCAATATTAATTATTCATGAGAACTTCAATTATTTATAAAGTATTTGTCACATGACCTACAAATTTTATGAGCATGTTCAGGATTAGTGTTGAAATGTATATTTGGGGCGAGCGTGAGCGAGCCGTTACACGACATTCGAGTCTGTGCACTTCAGGTTGTGTGATTTGTGTGTGATGTCTGTACGCACCATTCCGTAAATAGCATTTCCTGTTTGAATTTTTCGAATTTGTAATGACATCAACAAGTAATTTCGATAAATTCAAGTACTTGCACATGGCCAGCTAGCTAGCCAAGTAGCTAAGCGCTATAAAGCACAAGACAAACACTGACAAAGAAAGCAGAGGGAGCTGAGACAATGAGACACCAGAGCAAAGACAAGTGAGATGACAGCAAGATGCAGATGGGCATAGTCTGACAACCATAGAGCTCGGTAGGTAGACTCAGTCTCTGGCTACTTTTACTGACTCATGCAACAATACTATGATAATTTAGAGATATTCTTCTTCTCTGTCTTCTTTCTCTTTGCTTGGTTGAACATGTGTACTGCTCTTTTTTCTGCCATGTGATCTCACCAGCTAACCACACAGCATCTAGACTTGCAGCAGCATTTGAACTGTCCAAAACTAAATCAACTCTGAACAAATTTAATTCACCCACTCAATGTTATCACATCCACACATGCAAGTTTACAAACATGATGTCATCACCATGAACCTCACATTTGATTCATTATTGCGGACACAATACGTACTATTACATGTGCAACACATTATTTAGGCGCTCACGCTCGCCCCCAAAATGTCGTAGGCATTTGCTAGTATATTATGTTTTCATAGTAATACTACACAAAATGCTGATGTAAATGAAATAAAAACACTATTTGTAGTTGAAATGTCTTCTGAAGATGCACATGCTAGAGATGTAGAAATATAGAATCGGAAGACAATGTGATCTTTTACATAGCCACGGCTCATTCCCTGGTGCACTTGATACTATAAAATTAATATTACCAATAGATAGCATCATTCCAAGGCCCCTCCCTCATTGAAACAAAAGGAGGGAGATGGCCTGGTGTAAGACATCATGTACAGGAAAATTAATAGTAATGTCCCCTTTAATTTCGAGCAAAGCAAAGCTATGTTTGAGTTCAATTGAGATTTTTCATGGACGACGTGGTATATATTGGTTGTGGTAGACCAAGACATGCTTCGTAGCGTATCTTGACTATACATGCATGTGCATTTTCTCTCAAAAGAAGTAAGGTACTTTGCCTCAACATGAACTATACTCTCAGAACAACTTGGATGTAGCTTTTTAATTGTGGAAAAACAGCCTATTGACTTTTTGGGCCATGCAAGTTAGGTTTTATACTGAGACAATCTTTGTCCCTGTGCCACGATTTTACCAGGAACATGCATGAACTAAAAAAGCGTAGCAAGGATTGCACGTAGTGTATACTCCTAGTTTAGCATAGGTGGAGCAACTGCAAATGGGCAACTTTAATTGAATTTTGCTGCCTACGGCATAGCACAGTCAACTAACTTTACATGTTAAAATTGCAAATAAAGCAGAAAAATCTAGTCTAACAGAATCCAGATAAGATCTGGAAAATTTTTTTCCGGATTCTGAGTTTTCGAACACTTTTCAAGGCTTAGATCTAAGCCTCTTTAATTAGGCCTAATCACTCGAGCTTAGGCCTAAGCTTAGACCTAATCTTGAAGCAATCATTGAAGCTTAGACCTTCTTAGGCCTAATCATAAAGCTTAGATCTAAGCTTAGATTAGCTTAGGCCTAATCAAGCGGCTTAGATCTTAAAGCTTTTTAAACTCTTTAAAGTTTCAGAATCTGGAAAAAAAAAATTCCAGATCTTGTCTGGATCCTGTTGTCTTATTTTGAGTTTAGCCTAGTTACAAAGAAAAATGGCCAAAGCTGTGATAAATCAGCTATTTATTACTCCAAACACTTTGTTTCTTGGTCGATTTTCAAACTTGTAGCCGTATTATGTGCTCCTAGAACGCTCTTTCAAGTTGCCACTTTTTGCTCTCTAGCTCTTTACAATTGTCTGACTAACTCCAGGTTTACCATTTTTGATGTTTAGCAGCTAGTGAGCCTTGAGTTCACTGATCTCTTTTGTAAAAAAACTAATTTTTCCATTCTCATATACAGGAATATTAGACTAACTGGTAGCTGAACAAATTTTACATGCCAGGCCCATGCTTAATTAAGTCAGTTCTACTCTGAGTGTTACATATATGATGTAGTTCATCACACCCTGCCAGTGAAGGGGCCTTAATTGAGATGAGGTGTCAGGTCACTTTGAAAGTTGATCTACAGTAGCATCGATATCACAAGTGGCCAGGCTACAATTTAAATATGTCCCTCCCATGTATGTGAGCTTAAACATATGCACTCTATAATTACATGCATCCATGGTCAAACACTCAATATTAAATACTGTATTATTATGTGTCATTAAAATTGAATGTATAACTCCGAGACTCACAAATTATAATGTAATGGTAATAATAATAGGATGTTCAAAGGATAACGTGGACCCATCTCGTGTTTGCTTTGGTATTATTGCATGATGATGAAAACTATGGATCCATGGTTGGAGAGGCTTTAGCATCCGAATCATGTCAGCAGTCTCTACAAAATGGTGCCTGTGATGCTACTTGTGAAGCAGCCATCAAGTCGGTAGGTTCCATATCCCATTTACTGGTTTATAGCAGTACTATGGTAAAGTTAGAAATTTTTGTAATCTACATAGTGTGTGTTGGCGTGTTTGTGTGTGTGCACATATGCAGGTGATACATGACATTGTGCGTATGCATGTGTGGTGTGTGTGTGGGTGTGCTGCAATGGAACCATGCACATGCCAAATTAACTTATGAACAATCATACACTTCTCCATTCATGTGCAATGATTTTTATCTTAGTCATTTTTCTGCATTCATATGTACGAGGCTTGATATGGTTTAAATAAACCTTCTATGCTATAGTTGTTAACAAGTTTGCATGTTTGTGTATCAATTCTGATCAGTAATGAACACTGATATAGGCCGTTAAGCATGCAATTAATTTTATATTAATTTGATCAATATCGTTTTTATGTCTGTGATATTTGTACAATGTCATACAGCTCAGCTGTTGCATTAACACCCCACTGTTTCTTCTGGGTGCTTCTGATCAACCTGAAGTCCAGCTGCTGGACTACTGCAACTTTCAGACTTGCACATGTGATACCCCCTTTCAGCTGGGTGGGGCCACGTCACTCTGTGGCAGTATTGTGGCTGTGTTGATGGTGATAGCAGCTAGCCTCATGATGGTGTACTTTTGATAGATGTATCGATCTAGAGTATTGAGTTGATGTTACTTTAAAACATTTATTAGTAACTTGTAGCTAGTCATATTATGTATAACTTATAAGCCATGTAGTCTATGGTTATGTTCCCCCCCACATTATAGTTTTGTGTTTTGTATAGTAGTACATATGTAGCTATATATATTTATGGCCTCATGACGAGTGTACTCATCACTACACGTGCCATTAGCGCTCATTTCCAGGCAACGTGCCAAGCAGTAAATTAACTTTAAACTCACAGTGCATTTAGGCAAGGTACTGCTCCAGTTAGCCTCATTCCCAGGCTTTCGCCAGTGTTTGATTTATGTTTAGCGAGTTGGAAAGTAAAGCTGGGGTCTCGCATGATGCATTTGAAGAATAACAGAAAGGTAGATGAGTTCAACGTGCAGTACATGCGTGTGATCAGTCTGCTAGAGTATGAGCTAAGTCTTTTCTTGTATTAGATACAAAAGCAGCTAGGCCATACATTTCAAGAAAGTACTTTGATTCCAGGTAATCACTCTATAGCTAACTATATACTGAACGGAAGTAGTAAACAGAGAGACCAGATTAATTCACAAAAATATTGAAATTTGGAATTGCGCAATACATTTAACGTGCATGTAGCCGGCGAGACAGCCATGGTACAAGAGACTCAATGCTGAGACAACCTTGAGCAGACTACTCATAAAGAGACCAGAGCTCAAATTGAAGCCAACCTATAGACCACTCCTGAGAAAGCCTCATCTGTATAGTCCTTCAGTATGCGGAGCTGAAGCGGCAACTGAGAAGCATGTCTTAATTTTGGCACATGACTACTTCATTTTTATGCCCAAAACACTTGGCTGGCAATCTAATCTAAGTTTCATATCTTCTATGCTTTACTCCTGATTGTTTGCAAACTGAGTGGTAGGAATTTGAACCATTAATAATACAATATAATAAAAATTTTATAAAAATGAGAAGTGTAGGAATGGGCAGTGCAGTAAAAAGCATTGAAACAAGGCAAGTCTCTGAATTTCGGCACATGACTACTTCATTTTCATGAGTCAATTGCAAGTTTGAATTCCATCATTCAATGATAATTATCAGCCATTTGGCTCATGAGTCAATGCAAGCAATCACTTAATTAATTTAGATAAAGTAACAATTAAGCATGTAGAGTGTAGGTACACAGTAGTTGAATACAAAAAATGAAGTAGTCATGTGCCGAAATTCAGAGACTTGCCTTGTTTCATTGCTTTTTACCGCACTGCCCATTCCTACACTTCTCATTTTTATAAAATTTATATTATACTTGTTCATTCACTTTTTAAACACTAAGGTGCTCAATTGCATGGAAAGAATCATATAGTCAGTCTCTACAACACAAATGTGCATTTGATGCGCATGCGCATTATATGCATGCAACCACGTGTTCTATTGACGACCTTTGCCTACATAAAAGGTTAACTAAATTGACGACCTTTACCTACATCAAAAGGCTAAATAAAAAGTACAGTATTTTATATCGAGAGTTTCAAAGCTGCCTAGATTTTGTTTGCTGCCTTTTTTCCAGCAAACGAGTCGAAAAGGACGTACTGTGCATCAAATGAAGTCCCACTATATGATCAAAGTTGGCTCAATGCCTTTTGTTTGTCTGGAAGTCGCGTTCAAGTAAGTCAGTTAGGAAGGAAGGAAGGAAGGAAGGAAGGAAGGGGAGAACAAAATTGCACTGTAGTGGCTTCTCGCCAGCGCTCTCTCTCCAGAGTGCTCCAGAAACTTTCTGCCAGTTTTCTTGGTTAATACAGTAAGCAAACTGTCTGGGGGAGGCTATTAAATGCATTTGATGGCTTAGCTTTCTTTCCCTGAAAGTTTACAAGCATGAACATTTTGTATTGTGTCAATGGGACAGTCGGCCCATTCCTACTATACGTACTACCGTACGTATGATAAGTAGCAAAAGTTCTTTTCATTTTTTGATCCCTCAATTATTGTTCTAAATGGTTGAAGAATGATCTCAGCAACAGTGATCATGGCCAAGACTTGAACACACAAAAAAATGAAGTAGTCATCCGCCGAAATTGAGACAAGTCTTGTTCCAATATTTTTTAACGCATTCCAATACTTTTTAACGCGTTCCAATACTTTTTAACCTTTTTGAAATTTTTGCTACTTGTTCATTAACTTTTTCCAACACTATACAGTGTGAAGACTATTAGACTTTCAGACTGGTTAGTCCCTACAAAAAGCTTGAGTAGCAACTACAATGTCATGCATTTTTAGGCTGGAGTATACGTAACTAATGCTCATGCACGTTAAATGCTACATGGATAGATAAATGACCTTTGAACTCTACCAACTCTGGATTGCTATGTTGAAGAACATGAATTTATAATAAGATTTTCAAGGATTTCTAGTTTTTGCTTAGGCTTATTTGTGACAAAAACAAGTATCAAAAACGGTTGGCTCAACACTTTCTGGTTCTTTAGAAACGTGTTCAAGTAAGTCAGTTCGCACGTACATATATATACGTACGTAAGTATGTTAGAACAAAAAGGGCACTATTGTGGCTTCCAACTAGCACTTTCAATATCACAAGTAGTAAAAATTTCAAAAAAATAAGTAGTGTAGGAATGGGCAGTGCGGTAAAAAGCATTGGAACAAGGCATGTCTCAATTTCGGCACATGACTACTTCATTTTTGATTTATTCTTGATTGATATCCCTAATATTGATCTTCAGTGTCATAAATGCAATACCATAGCTTTGTGTTGTATTGGTTCAATCTATAATCAGTTGGCTAAGCAGTGGAGTAAACCATAACAATTAAGACAGGCAACTTAAACTGAACTGCTGGCCAAGAGTTGCATGGGCATAAAAAAATGAAGTAGTCATGTGCCGAAATTGAGACATGCCTTGTTCCAATGCTTTTTACCGCACTGCCCATTCCTACACTACTTATTTTTTAAAAATTTTTACTACTTGTTCATTCACTTTTTTTAACACTACAGTATGGAGACTATCAGAGACTGGTGAGTCCTAACAAAAAGCTTGAGTATAGCAGCTAGCTACATGCCATTGGGCTGGAGGAGGCTAATGCGCATGCGCAGAATAAGGGCACGTAGAGAATTAATTAATGACCTTCGAACTCTACATACAAAGATGGCTGCATTGTAGTACATGAATTTATACCCTAAGTTTAAAAGCTTTCTAGTTTTTGTTTAGGCATATTTAAGATTGAAAAGAGTATCAAGGAATGTAGTACCCATGAAAAGAACCTACTTTGTGCTGTCAAAGTTGGCTCAACACATTCTGGTTCTCTGGAAATCCTTTTCAAGTAAGTCAGTTACAAAGTAAGTACGTAAGTACGTTAGGTGAACAAAAATGGCACTATGGTGGCTTCCCAATAGCGCTCACTACGAGTGTTGAGGAAAGTTTTGGTGTGTCACAAGTTTAGGCCTTGCATGTAGTTGGTAATCTGTCAGTAAGAGCCTCTGAGCAACTTTGAAGGTTTAATTTTGCTTGACTAGATTTTTATAGTGGCCAACATTTTGTATTGTGTCTATGGGACAGTCGGCCCATTCCTACTATACGTACTACCGTACGTATGATGAGTGTCCAGTGAAGTTTCTATGAGTTTCAGGCCTTGCATACAGTTGGTTGGGGAGAGCCTTTGAGCAAGTTTGAGAGCTTAACTTTGTGCGTTGCTAGATTTTTATGGTAATAAACATTTTGTATTGGGTCTATGACACATGTGGCCAGGCCTACTGTACGTATGATAATAAGCTATTGTGCAGATCATCGTTTGAACTATTTACAACACAGAGGATATATTGTATTCCCAGTACAGTAGTACTGGGTACATAGGAATGGCACGGATGGCCCATTAGCGCAATACACTGAATATTCACGCAAATAATGACTCTGCAAAAACTGAGCACTTGGCACTAAAAAGGCTTCTCAAGCTACTATTAAGCTCTTTCTCTTTCTAATGAGCCCTAAAACATGGCCTAAAACTATCGCTAAAGTACCAACCTAAAATATGCCAAACCTCCAAATTTCTCCACTGATCTTCTCAGTTAGTTCTTCTTCATTTATCTTTTCTCAGAGACTATTCACTTTTAGAAGCTGATTCTTGAACGAACAAACTTGGTTTCTTTGGGGACAGTCGCTTTTGCCATCGGTTTTTTATGTCCGAGGCTCTCATTGAGTTGCTAGATACAAGGTGAAAAGTGCCTTCTCCAGGGGGTGGCGACTCCCATATGCACTGTACTTGGAGCCGCGACCGCGGTCAAGATGACGTTCAACGGTCAAAAATGAGATTTTAGCGCTTGTCAACGGTCAAAATAAAATTTTGACAATCAAAGTTGGTAAAGGTCGTCAGTCAAGCGCGAATTTCACCGCACAGTCAACCATTACAAGAAATAGAGGACATTTGTAGCTACATGCATAAATTTGTACTACATGCATCTCATTATTTGAACGCCCACGTATTTGTAGTAAAACAGCTGAAAATGGCCAAATAAGCTCAAAAACCCTCTAAATTTTACATATTTTTGCTTATTTAAAGTTTTATAGGTTACTAATAGATTTTTACTTGGTACGGTTTAAAATCTATTCTCCCACCTTTTAGGAAGCTGTAGGCCAAGTCTTGGAGCCCAGGTCCATGATTTAGTCTCTGACATTCATGAATATTTACACCTACTACGAACTACTCTAGTACTTAAGCGCCTATCAGTTTGAGCATGCTCAGAACGCATTTAGGGAAAAACCCATTTCCCCACTCCCCCTTGTTGAGGGGTACGGATAAAAGTAAAAGTGATGGAACAAGGAATGCCAGTCTCTGATTTCGATACATGACTATTTTTTTGTGGCCAAAGTTCATTCTTTTTACTTCATCCAAGTAATTGCTGGAATCATTGACCCAGTAAGGCAACTAAGAAAACAGTCAGATGTAGAGATCTAGACTGCGTAGTCATGTGCCGAAATCAGACACTTGCCTTGTTCCATCACTTTTTACAGCGCTGCCCATTCCTACACTGCTTATTAATAAACTTACAATGCCTAGGTCCAGGGTTTCTTTCCACATCTCCAGCTAGTAGGAGGAGCACTGCCAGTAGCACTGCAATGGACAGCTGGAGGAAGAGCGAGACTGCTCCTAACGTATTGTGACACATATTTCCTTTCACCTGTTTCTTCTCCTTTTTCACATGTACAATCTTTAGACATTTAAGAGTACCTACATACATGTGAAAAGGAGATAAAATTCAGCTGATTTTTGTGTCACTATTATGCTGCTATTAAAATATAAAATTGTGTGACATTTTATGATTATTTCATGACGATTTGCGACTTTTTTGGTTTTGTTCAAGCTTTAGCGCAATATAGGTATATACAACATCGATCTAAATACCAGTCATACAAATGTCAAAATGTCAGCACAAATGTCATTTGTGGTCATTTTACTAAAGTGCATGGTCATTTACAGGGTTTTTTGGAATTCTTGCAACAATGCATGTGTTTCTCAGCTGATTGACTCAACTGGTGCTCTCCTGTATTATCTACCACCTTACAGTCCTGATCTCAATCCAATTGAGGAGGCCTTTTCTAAGTTGAAATCGACACTACGTGCAAATGAGTCACTGTTGTACACTGTTCTAGATTGTGAGTCTCTTGTATTAGCTTCCTTTGCAACTATTACTCAAACTGATTGTCTTCATTGGATACAGCATGCAGGATACAACTAGACTGGTTTATTCAGCCTCCAATCACATGTACAGCATACCCTTTTTTGTGGAGCTTCAAGTCATCCAGACAGCTTCTCCTTAGCTTGGCTCCACCCATTGGGGAAAACTGTGCACCTGTCGTACATTTCTGAGGTTTAGGGGTACTTGGGGCTGGTTTGATTGCAGTAACAATGGCTGTAGCTGCATGTGTCAGTGCATGCATCTGCCATATTTGATCGCTGGTCTTCTTCTTGGTAGGAGCAGGGGATCCAGTAATAAGAGGAATATTGGGAGGATTCTCATAGTCATCATGTCGTCCTTTAATAATCTGTTTGGGCCATAGTCTCACGTTTGTATTTTCCATATCAGGATGGGCACTCTTAAGCTTATCAAAGATGGATTCCATCTCATCAGCATCCAAAGAGTCAATAGATTGGATAGCTACAGCTCCACCACTGCATAGTCTTCCTCTTTTTAGAAGCAGGTTCAGCATCTCGGCTGGGTGCTCTTATATCACACCAAAGAGTTATTTTGGAGGACTTACGCTCATGAAATGTGCTGTACATATAACCATTAGGTCCTTATCCTCAACAATCCAGTTCTTGGTATTATATATACCTTCAAAGTAACCAATATGAAAATCAGTGGTTTCTGGCACATCATTAGTAAAGGACTCTCTAATCTTTGAACGAAGTGCTGTTGGAGAATGAAACTTTCCAGTCTGTCTATGCCACATACGCACAATAAAGTCACTCTTTTTTTGGGGGTTGATGATTTTTAGGTGATAAGTGTAAGTGGGATCTGTAGCAAGTCCATTTTCATCTGTAGCTGTGCTCTGGACCTCAGTATAGGGATCAGTAGATGAAAAACCGTAGTTGTATTGACTAAAACAATTCATCCCATTATAGCAGTTGAATGTTGAATTCATTGAATCTTGAAGGATCCATTGGCTTGTAGACTAGACTATACTATACTTAAAGTCAGTCCAGTAGCGCTGTAGCTATACTCTCTTAGCTGTAGCTATACTCTCTTAGAAATTGACCAGTGAGTACTGTCAATTGTGGTTAGCAACTTGTACTTCCTTATTAGTCTGGAGTATCCAGACCCTTTACACGCGCGTTAAAACTACGCGCGGGAAAAAGGGTCTGGTACAGACCCTAGACCTTTCGTGTCGCTCTGGAATGCAATTAGTTGCCCACGTGGACGCAATTTAAATATACTCGCGCATATTAGTAAGATATTTCTTTTCTTGCTCTCTTTGTCCTAGCACAAAAAACGAAGCTCAATACATAGCTAGTGAGGCAACACTTAGCTATTCTAGGCTTTAAAATTACTAGACTACGTAAATCTAGCAGAGTAGCGCCTTCTCTAGTGGCTTACCACACGCTTACTCAGCCTAAATTTGACAAAAGACTGGATCTTTTTAACCACGCTGATCTCCAACAATCGTACAAAACACAGGAGAGCTTCATCTCGTTTCAACCAGCCGTTCGTTAAAATTCTTGTCCATAGAAAGCTGCTCTTTCAAAAACTCGCGAACGCTCAAAACCACAAGAATTTAACTTTTACGTGACCTAAGTACAGAGTGATACTAAGCCAGAATTCTGGCCTGGGCGACACGAAAGGTCTAGGGTCCGTGCCAGACCCTTTTTCCCGTGCGTAGTTTTAGCGCGCGTGTAAAGGGTCTGGATACTCCAGACTACTTCCTTATATGGAAGTCAACAGTGGATAGTGTATAGTGTTGCAAGGATATCCAAAATCCCTGTACCCTTGTGTCTCTCTGTAAACACTATATAGTACTTTAAATGTGGTCAGCTCAAATGGCCGTGCACTTTAGTAAAATGACCAGCATGCACAAATGAGATTTGTACTGATAATTATTATTTTAATTGACCTTGCACTCTAAAAAAGTTATTTCGACCTCTGTATATTGTGACTTGTGCTACATCATCATGCATATTGCTAACTTTAGCCTATAGGTGGCCACATGGATTAGTGTTTTGACATACACTCCTAGCTATGATACACTTTTACATATGTATATTATGTGGTGCAAGTAATAATAAGTCATGACTAGGTAAAGTTGAGTACACTGAGGCTTGAGCACCATCAATGCCTGCATGCGCTAGTACTCAAGGCCTCTCTCCACTGGTAAATCAGTGATGACAGGAATGGCCGAGGGATCTCTGTGGGGCCAGTGCTACAAAAATACGAGGGCCAACCGCCAAGAAGAACTCACCATTCTTAGGTCCAGGGTTTCTCTCCACATCTCCAGCTAGGAGGAGGAGCATTGCCAGTAGCACTATAGAGGACAGCTGGAGGAAGAGCGACACTGCTCCCAACGTATTGTGATACACGTTTCCTAGTACAATGTCATGTTTCTTCTCCCTTTTCATGGTCTTAGCACGCTTAAGAATACCTGTATAATATTATAAGAATAAATACGACTGGAAACCGCTGATTTTATGGAGTTTGTGAGTATAGACTCTACCTAGTAAAATTGAACAAATGTCAAGACTTGAAAATCATCAAACTTACAGTCATGACAGGTCATGATCATGATCTACACCGAAAATTCTTCTAAGACATACACATGTTTCCTATAGCTTCTAGCAAATACCAGCCATTTTCACTAATAATTATGCCCCCAAAAAAATTTCATCTGGCCAGAATCCTGAGCATTTTAAATATGAACATGCATGGCATGCAAAACTATAATTCATGATTTTGTAACAGCAATTTCAATAATAAAACTACATATACATAATTTATTATAACTGTTACACTGTATATATATATAGGCTCACATGTCATGTACGAATAGAAACATTATATGCACGGCGGGTTAAGTAACACGGTGGCCCTGGAGGTCGCGCCACATGCCAATGTCCTATATTGCCAATCTCCTGACCTTTGACCCCTAAGCGACAATTGTTAATGTCTGATCTCCAATATTTTGATCTTTGAACCTGCTAAGCACCGATCTCCAATGTCCAATCTCCAAAAGTTTGACCTTTGACCCCAATGCAAAAATGCTGGCTACAAGTCTTGAAAAAATAACATCAGAGAGTTTATCAAATTTTTATCATCAAAAATGAAACAGATAAGAACATAGTTATGGAACAGTTTCTTTTTTTTTTTTGCTCGATTATGATATCATGCATAATCATTGAAGATTCGCCGGAAAAGCTATTTCCTGTGACATTATGTTATTTTTATTTAGTTGCCACAGTTATTATTCCTATCAAAATATTTTGGAGGCTTCAGTGAATCTTGTGACCACATAATATGACTTATTCGACTCGATCTATATGTGCTGTGGTTGATTGGTCAATGGAGAAGGAGATCAGCTATTATTTGAAGTCAACGTAGTTTTTTTTATAGTCATATAGCAGACAGTTGGCAGTAAGGGTTCAGGTACAAGTCAGCCCTCAATGATAACAGCTATAGGTTATTTTCCTGTCAGGTTGATCGTGGCACAATATGCTAACTATGTAGCTGGCAATGTTCAATAAAGTTTTTCTTATGTGTAAGTAATGATCGAGCATTGACATTGATCGATGTCTGAGGTCCGAGTCTATAGCTTACATGTACACAGGAAACTTAAGGGCTGGCTATGCCAGACTAGCATTCACTAAGCCAAATTTTCTATAGCCTCATTCCTAGACACAAAAGAGAGGGCCTATCATACGTACGGTAGTACGTATAGTAGGAATGGGCCCACTCTCCCATAGACACAATACAAAATGTTGGTCATCATAAAAATCTATTCAAACAAAATTAAACCTTCAAACTTGCTCAGAGGCTCTTATTGACAGATTACCAACTGCATGCAAAGCCTAAAACTCACATAAACTTTTCTCAGCACTCGTAGAGAGCGCTAGTGGGAAGCCACAATAGTGCCATTTTTGTTTACCTAACGTACTTATGTACTTCCTTCATAACTGACTTACTTGAAAAGGTAGGGATTCCGGACGGTTGATATGCCAGCACCAAACAGGCTATATCTTTGAGGCAGTTATAGATATTTACAAACAACTAACAGCCGCTAATAGCTGGGTAAATTCTCTACAATCTGAGTACCAAAGAATTTTAGACTAACAAAAATTAGGCCTGCGCGATCGCGTTTTGTTACATAGGAAGTTTGTATGGTAAAAATTAAACTGATGCCTAAAATGCGAACAGTTTGAACTAGTCTAAATCAACTCACATCCCTAGCTTGGCCTTACCATAAGATATATCTTTTGGTACCAAAATGTTGGGTCTAGCATCTACAGACGCCCTGCAAAATTCAATGGAATTTTGTGGGGTCCGGAATCCCTAGAAAAGGACTGATTTCCAGAGAACCAGAATGTGTTGAGCCAACTTTGACAGCACAAAGTAAGTTCTTTTCATGGGTACTACATTCCTTGATACTCGTTTCCATCATAAATAGGCCTAAACAAAAACTATAGAAAGTTTTGAAACTTAGTGTATAAATTTATGTACTACAATGCAGCCATATCTTTTCATCTTTATAGGTAAAGTTCAAAGGTCATTGATTATCCACGTGGCATTTAATACGCATGCGCATTAGCTGCTCTAGCAGACAGTAGCTGCTACTCAGATAACTCAAGCGTTTTCTTGGGACTAACCAGTCTCTGATAGTCTCCACACTGTAGTGTTGAAAAAAGTGAATGAACAAGTAGTAAAAATTTCAAAAAAATTAGTAGTGTAGGAATGGACATGCAGTGCAGTAAAAAGTATTGAAACAAGGCATGTCTCAATTTTGGCACATGACTACTTCATTTTTTATACCCGCAACTCTTGACTGGCAGTCCAGTTTAAGTCACTTGTCTGTATAGTTTACTTTACTGCTTAGCCAGCTGATTAGTAGTTATATTCAAACCCATGCAAACACTATTGCACAAATCATTGCATTTACTGCACTTATAGCCTCATATGAGGGGTTCAGAATAAAAATGAAGTAGTCATGTGCCGAAATTGAGACATGCCTTGTTTCAATACTTTTTTTGCACCATCAGTGTTGACCATACAATGCTTACTTGTGCTACGTCCTGTCTTTTAAACAATACTAATTTTAGGCCTATTAAACTTTAAAGTTGGGAGGCTAGGCAGGTATAGTACTGAAGCTTAGCCTACACACTATTACATGCTGCAGATAGTTGGGTCTTCCAGGCCTTCCTAGCTGCGTAGCTGAGCCTACAGAATGAGGCTAAGCTACACATGCGGTTTGAGTTTGGAGGGGGGGGGGGACAAAATTCACTAGTGAATATTGTCCTCCATTGAAAAACACTGTTTGCTCGCCATTCATATCATTTGGCATCATTTGGAGGGGGGGACATTATTCACTGAGGGGGGACAATATTCACTAGTGAATAATGTCCTAGGGGGACAAAATTCACTAGTGAATAATGTCTGGGGGGGACAATTTGAGCTAGTGGGGACATCTCACACTAGGACACCATGCAGTCCTACGCTGACGGTATACGAAATATTTTTGGTCATGTCCGCACCTATTAATTGCTGACAATGGTCTTTATATAGCTACCTGGACACAGGAGGGTTGTTCTAAACATGACCTAACCTCATATTTAGTCATATCTTGCATTAACAATGCCACGTGGAGTTTTTCTATGGTTTCTCTTGGACTGGTGAGAGGATGCGCTTCAATTTGATACTAAACACCAGCTGTTTTTGTCAACTTTAGCGAGCGACAATGGTGTCAAAGTTAGTGTAGCTATTTTGGAAAAGTATTCTCTGTAAGTTGCCTTTTGAGAGGCCTCTAAGGAAGAAGAAAGTTACAGCTATACCCACTCAAGTTTTGTCCAAAGAGACTATCCATGCGGCATGCAAGAGCTCACCCGAGTCCGCCTCACAAGCTATTTCTAAGATGGCAGTAAACTCACTTATTCACAGCAATAGTTACCCCACTTGCAAATGATGAGCTCATTCTTAGACAGGCCAGTCCTTGAGTCAGTACAATTTGAGAAACTTATAGCTAAGTGACATAATTAGCTATAGCTAAATGTGTCATGTATAATATTTAAACAAAAATTATCCAACTGTTTGTTTTGTTTATGTAGCTTTTCCTTGTACTCGATATCACATTTGAACAAAAATGGAGCTCCTTCTGTCAACTTATCTGCTGATAAAGAGGCTCAGCCCATATATGCATCTGACTTGAGTGCAAAAAAAGCGAGTCCTTCACAACTTTTGGTTGATTGTGTCCGGACCAAAGCTGTTTACATTTCGTCACATTTTAAACCCCTCATTAATGAACATCTACATACGTTCTATTGCAACAGGAGGATGGGCCAAGTTCTTGCAAAAAGAACTCTCGTCAATGAATGACTTTGTTAGACAGTTGGAATCAGATGAAATGGAGACTAGAGTTATCTTCCCTTGAAGTTTGATCGACCGTTATACATGAAAAGGAAAAGTTAGAAACCCAACTAAAACTTGAGCAAGCTAATGTTGAGTCGGCTAAGCAACTTCTCACTTCACTTACTGACGAAAATACTGAATTAAAGAAAGCAACTCGTACAAAGAGAAAATCTTATAAAGAATTGGACGATTGTTCTCAAAGAACAAACAAACAGAAACTCAGTGATATGAAGGAAGCTGCCACATCTGTCCTGTGTGACCCTAATTTAGGTGTTCAAGTATAGGACAAAACATTGGGTGAAGAGTTTTATGTAGGTATACCTCTAACTCAACAAAAGTGGTTCAATTAGTATGCTCCTCTACATAAAAGAAAAGTTTGGGTTTCAAATGCTGCCTATACCATGAGTTAAGTCAAATCATACCAAACTTACCTAGTAACAAAATTGAATGAGAAGTGGGAAATTCATTCAGCACCTAATGGGATCATTGGCGTCCAACAATCACTTGAAACTCTTCTGAAGCAAAAAATTGAGCACTTACTACAGGAGAATCCATCTTCTACAATCAAAACTAATAAGCAAGTTAAAGGTCAAGTTGACTGGTGATGGAACCAACATTGGACATTGTTTACACATTCTTGTTTTCGGCTTCACAATAAATAAAGATGGTGGATCTGGTGGGTCTGCCATTGGTTACTGAAAGTGAAAGAAGACTATGATAGTGTGTCACAAGGGCTGGAAGATATCTGTAAAGAAGCAAAGGACATATCAGAAAATGGTATACTACTTTTGATGGTGAGACATATGGAATAATCTTCCATTTGGAAATTCTTGGCATGTGAGTATGGACTAGAAGCTGCAAGTTCTACATATGCCTGCATTTGGTGTACTTGTGCAAAAGAAGACAGACATATAGACAAAGAATGGTCAATATCAGACACTGCTAAGGGTGCCCAGACAATCGAGACCATCATTGAAGGATCCAAACTGCCAAAGAAGTCTCTTTTGAAGTACAATTAACTGTTGCGGAGAGCCGCTTTTCAAGTTTATCCCAATCAACAGAGTTGTCTACACTAATTCTTAAGAATAAGTGATACACTGATCAACTTGCTGATTCAGACATTACGGCTACATGATGGACTACAAAAGCAAACAGTGAAAGCTTTCAACCGTACGAAGGCATCAAATATGGCAAAGTATGAAGCTTTCCTTCAAATGGATTGCAAAATCTACTTTGAGTTTTATGTCTACCAAGATTCTAATCGTCTGAAGTGGTGTGATTTAAGAGGACCAGAGAAACACAGATTGTTTGCTAACATAAATCTTCTTTCCTAACATTGGTGACATTCAGATAACTTTGGCTGACTTCTTCAAGCTATAACCATGTTGAGTGACTCAATTGATAGTATTCTAGCTGACATAAAACCCTGGTTGCAAAATTAAGTTCTTGTGTGTGATAGATCAAACGAAAAACATTACACCCTACATTCATACAATGGTAGCTCATGTCCCAGAGTTTACATTGTACTCTTGAATCTATCGACTTCTAGCCACATCCGAAAGAAGCAACTTGACAAGATCAGCATGCTATATAATGCACATGTAGAGCAATAGTGTACATGTCCAGGCTTCTTGCAAAAAGAACATGTAATTTGTCGTTTCTTTCATTGACAGCCTGAATCAGTCAGATAGGTTAGTCTATTCTTCTTTTGTAACATTTCTGTGAGAGCTTTATGAGCTTGATGGATAAAAAAACTTTGTCAGGTTATCATTCAACTTTTCAAGCCCTTGTTGCGTAAAGGGGTCAATGCTATAATAGATCTTAATAGCATATGTCCACCTATAATCCCCATCCTTTTTCACTATACAAAGAACTTTCATTAAGCATATTAAACAGGCCCTCAGTAGAAACAGGGGATGTAAGTCCTCTCCTGTGGCAAGAATTGAAATGATATTTTGACAAATTATGGTGGGCTACGGCTAGTATAGGGAAGTTCAAGTTCAAACATAGAGGAGATTTAAGGAATGTTTAGGATGGACATGGATTTTGGATTTTGTATCAGAGATGGCAATGGCCATGTATGATGTATATATAGCAGATGGAAACAGAATAATGTTCACTCCACTTCATGCATTCATTAGCATTAAGTTTCATAAAGAATGAAGATTAAATCAAATTACCTTGTGTACATACATTCATATAGTATTACACAATTTGATGTACTTTTTCAGAGAAGAAATCATACACATCATCAATATCATTTAGAAAAAGCATGGCCATGCATAATTCTGTGGTAAACCATCTCCGATACAAAAATCAGTGTCCATCCTTGTTCCACCAAATATTCATTGAAATTGCTTCCATCTGGTATAAACTCTCAGGCTTTTAGCGGTCTCTTCTTTCGAGTATAGAAATCTACAAATTCAAGGATAGCATAGGCATAATCTCCAGCAAAATTAAGACCTCTGAGATGCCAGTTTACACCAAGTAACTGATCAAGATCAGAATAGCTTCTTATAGTAATGCTCAAATCCTCTGAACTTGAACTTCCCTGCTAGCCCATCATCAAAGAGTAATTTGTCATATCATTTCGACTCTTGCCACAGGAGAGGATCTTATATATATATATATATATATAGGTCACTGTTTCTAATGAGGGCCTGCATGTTTAATTCTTGATGAAAGTTCTTCATTAGCACACTCTTTACATGGCAAGTGTGCATTATTTGGAATATTGCTTTGCTAAACTCTCAAAATCAGTAGAAACATTTTGGACTCTAACATTGTGCAGTGAAGTATGTACTGAAATGCTAGGGTACCTAAAAAATAAATATATGCATTGGTTTTAAGCATATTGGTAGAACACCCCGGTTATGTGTACCCATACAAGGTGTTTCTAAACATTAGCATGGCAGCTTGAGCTAAACATGTCACCCCTGTTACTAAGACTATAGCCAAAATGATATGTCTAAATCTGTTTCTTTTATTAAAAAATTATAATTTTATCACTCGCATAATAATTATATCAATACCTTGCGAGATGATTCTTAGGAATATATAGCATACCCCTAGTCTTTTCCATAATGTGCAGTTTGGTGGCAATAAATTACCTGCATGCAATTAATTATTTTGCGTCTATAGATACACGAGGCTAACAAATAACATATCAGTATTTTGAACATGTAACCAATTACATTATACATGTAAGTTCTATGGTGTAACAAAAACAATCATGCAAGTCTACAAAATTAGGAATTACTGAATGATCTACAGTAGTTGCTATGCCTAATTAGATGTCACACCTAGGTGCTATCCTAAGCTTTATATTGAATAGGTACTGCAGGTATAGATGGCTGTGGGTGTCTAAATGGATGATAAGGAAGCTAAGTATACTTAAATGGGTTGCATTATCAGAGCTTTTTGTGTTATAGTTTTGTTTCTATGCATTATAAGTAGTAATTAGTAAGCTCGATTTTTTGTTAGAACCAAGTTCAGCTCTCTCTTTAACATAAATGATCCAGTTGGACCCGGTTTTGTGGCAACTAGGCTCTCCATAGAGATCTGTAAATTATCATGACTATCTCTCTTACTTTTCAAATTCATGTAGTCACATGACTGTCTCATGAATCTGAAAGGAATCTGAATTTCAGAAGTTTCAAATTTCAGATTAAGACATGTTTGAGATTGCACAAAAATCTGAATGATGTTTGAGACAAAGTTAAGATATTGCTGTTTATCTGAATGATGTTTGAGACAAAGTTAAGATATTGCTGTTTTTCCAAAGATATAGAATTAAGATAATGCCGCATTGTCTTAACATTTCAGTTATATCGGATTTTCAGTTGATTTTCAGATAAACTTCAGATATGACCTGGCAATCTAGATATGATTCAGATAATTTCCAGATATCGTTAAGATAAAACCCTCCAGTAGTGAATGTACCTACATAAAATTTAGTTCCAATTTTTATTCATATACAGGAATCTTTTCACTCTAACTTCCAAGCTTTAAGTGCCTAAATGGCTTCTAGTTTTTTGATGGCATACATGACCCATGCACATGTAATTGCTTGCTACTTTACAATTCCTTGCGAATTAGCTGTTGTTTCTTGCAGATATTATGGTTCTCGTCTGGAAAATTGGCTCTTAGGTAAGTTGACTGTATATAAAAATGCTGTATCATGACAATAATCAAAAGTAGTATATATGTGCCAATACTAGGCCCAATCATAAATAGTTTAGCCTAAACTATCTATGGCCCAATAGCCAATATGTATACTGAAACAGAACACATACCACTGATGGAGTTACTAGCTAGGCCAATTATTTGTCCTTGAGTGCGTCAGTGGTACAATTATAGTTCAAAGACATGCTGCTGATTTGTTCAGTTGTCATGGCTGATGCTCTTCTAATCCTGGACTAAAACAAGCAGTACACCATGGCCGTACAAAGTATAGAGATTTGTGTGATCATCAATTATGAATGTTCTTTTGTCCAGCATCTCAGTCCCAATATTCCTTTTATGTGCCATATCTTTATCATCTACGTCTATATTACATTTGCACATTTTGGACAACATGGATTTCTGTGTCATGGAATCTTGTGGTGTGTATAATTATACTTCAAATTATACAGACAGGGATAATAATTATAATAATACTATAGCATTATGTTGTCTGATCAAAATGTAATTCGCTTTAACTATTTAATTATCATACGTATTACTTGGCCTATTTTGCTGGGAAGCGGAATCTCTATCCTACAGATTCCTACTCTGATACAATCTGGCATTCAAAGTGTTCACATTTCTGCTCAAAAATATGCACACATGTGTGTATATCGACCTTTGACCTTTGTGGCATTCAGCCTGTACCTAACAGGAATGTACGTAATGAATATTCTGCGATATGTTGGGCACAAATAATTATTCCAGCAAAAACATGATGCCAGCCAAACTCTATATATGTGGATTTTATGAAACTTGCTTGTCAATGATTGCAGATCCTATAAAATTAATTATCTATAGCTGTAATATTGACCTTGTTGAACTTGGANGAGAATGAGCTAAATAGTAGCTTGAGAAGCCTTTTAGTGCCAAGCGCTCAGTTTTTGCAGAGTTATTCGCGTGAATATTTGTATTGCGCTAATGGGCCATCCGTGCCATTCCTGTGTACCCAGTACTACCGTACTGGGAATATGGTCTAGACCTCGGCTAGGGTATGATTATAATAAATAAATGCAGAACTGCCATGATTTTGCTCACAGCAACTCCAAACTACGTACGGAAACTTAAAATAAGCTGTTCTACATGTCTGTCTACTCAAAACCTGATTGATTCCACATTAGCGGCCTAAATCCAGGGGAAAAGCTTCAAAATAGCAATAATTGATACATGTCCGACATTGGGTGTCTTTGATCTCAATGACATGACGGCTTTGTTTGGGACAGTGATACATGCAACCAGCTCCCCTCTTGTTAACCCTTGGTGCGCATGCGCAGCAGGGGTTATGGTAGTCGTTTTGTCTGTGTGTGTGTGTGTGTGTGTGTGTGTTCCAACTATATCTCAAGAACGGCAGCTCCAGTCTTCAAAAGCGGCATACCAAGGTAAAAAAAATCGAGATTATCTAAAAAAATTACACAAAGAATTCAACAAAAGCCTGTAGTTCCTGAGATCTGAGGCTTTTCAGCCACTTTGAGCGCTAAGCTTCGAGGCCACACCCATAATTTTGGGGGACGAGCCTGAGCGAGCTTCATAGCATAGACAGTAGAAGCTTTGCTACTGATATGAAATGGCCTGAGGTCCTTTTACAAAGCAACAAAAGCCTATAGTTTCTGAAATCTGAGGCTTTTCAGCCTATCTGAGCTAAGCTTCGAGGCCACACCCATTCATCATGTTAAAATTTTGGGGCAAGCATGAGGGGCGAGCCTGAGCGAGTCCCATAGCATAGCTGCAGACCTGCTCATGTGCTTATTGATACACACTCATCCAACTACATTATACAGAAATAACAATATAACATTAGACTACACAATAAACTGCTATAATATATCAAATACCATCAAAATACTTATAAGATTCAGTATGTACCCCGCACCAAGGGTTATGCACCTTGGTGCCTTCATAAAATCAATAGTAGGAAGACTAAACGTCTTGATTTCCAGATTTAGTAGCTCTGGCATAAGTTTCTAGATAGGCTTTGAGCTGCCGTCCAAAGTATGGCACTTTTGTCTGACATTTGAGCTCTTTCAGACACTTCCTTTATGACGTCAGGAAGCCTTACACATAAGTCGGTGGGGCTTGAATTTTGTCTAATCCTAGGTAACCTAGCTTTCATGGGCTATCTTGTTGTAGCACTCTTGAAGCACTAGCACTCACAGGCAAGAAATAGCACAGTCCGAAATTAGAATTGTCCGAGAATTGGCAGGTCACTCTACATCTGCTCGAGGCAATTTCACTACACTCAGTGTACTACTAGTTGATAGTAACCACAATATAAAACAAATAGTGACCACAAAGCAATTTACAAAGGTATATACTACGCTTTTACACTGTAACAGTGATAGCTTATAGTACTGTACTTACTTGTACCAGTATATGGGTGAGTGTCCATCATCGGCGCTTCTTCACCACTGACTAAATACACCATGATAGCCACACATAGAGAATATACTCTGTGGAGCAGAGGTAGGCACAATAACACTACGAGAGGATAGTAGCCTTTCCAAAGTTTCCAGTCAGGGGGAGAAGGAAGTGTATGAAGGTCACAAAACGAAGAAGAGGAGTTGAAACTTCGCCGGGAGTTGTGTGGCCATCGTTTACTAGCGTTCAAGGCGCCTGTGGCAGCCCGCCATTGCTCAGCGCTGACAGGCATCTTTGGCATTTTACTGTTTACCCGATGGGTGGGGCTAATAATATTATTACGTAGGCAATAATGATTATTCTGCGATATGTTGGGCGCGAATGTATTTCAACAATAACAAGATGTCAGATGCCAACTAAATTCATGCCAGTTTTGCATGCAACCAAACTACAATTGTGTGAATTTTATGAAACTAGCTTGTCAATGCTTGCAGCTCCTATAAATTATAGCTGTAATTGCATGACCTTGTTGAACTTGCCAATGACCGTCTCGATCGAAATGATTCAGTGCATGGTTTTCGCTCATGTATAAGCTGGGGGTGGGGTATACATACCTATATATCAGATTGTCCTCTACAGCATGAGAGTAAATATCAATATGAAGGTGCCGTTAGTACGTTTTATACACTGAAAAATATACTATAACATTATCATTCAGAATAATAATTTTAAACAACTACTAAAAGTTTAGTACAAATCAGGCACACATTAAAGTACCCATTTAGACCAATAAAATGAAAAAAAATACCTTTCTAAAATACTCTTCATGTACAAAAATTATTCCATAAATATATACGGTTACAATGGCTTAAAGAAGAAAACAAAATCACCTCACTTGTAATCCCTAGTAAATATGTGTGCCATGTAATATTATACATTTAATTGTAAACAAATTAGATCATAAGCAAAGAAGACAGATCAGGAGAAATTAAAATGCATGGCTATATAGTCATGCAAAATCTGTCCATTCTGCACAAATATAATGCCATACAACAATAACAGAGTGCATCATGCAAGAATATCATTATTAAAATTTTTCTGCATATATTCAAAAGTATGCATCATTAAGAACCACAGTATTATTATACCATAAAAATTAATTATACCATAAAAATTAATGTGGACATAATAAACTAAACATGGATAATGGGAGAAAAAAGCAGGGTTTTTATATTAATTATTGGAATATTGGTATATCCATGATCAGCTGGATCGCAGACCCTTCCACAGAAACTATGTCTGTTAAAATGTGCCAAAAATGCTGCAGCCCCTCCTCAGAGTCCTCACTACACAAACTATACCACCTATTCTTACTGCTAAATGTTACTCATGATCGAGGGACCATCAAATAAAGTATAATGGTCAATGCACCAGAATTCAAAATGTATTATCATAGAATTATGGGAAGTATTCTTTTAGCACATCATTTTTACCTACGGCAAGTATTAATAATAAACATAAATTATGGGAATTAATCTTTTAGCAAATCATTTTACCTAGGGCAAGTACAATCTATGGTATGCATGGTCATGCACAATGTGATTTTGTACGTAATTGGCTTACCTTTGTTTCCCTTCTATTCATGTATCACTTTGTAGTAGGCGCAAAGTTACCCATCCCTGCCGTTTCGTCAAGGCAGTAATGGACAAAATCAGCGGCTGCTTTGGCTGCAGTGAACTGCCATCGCTTATCTTTCTGGTTGTCTCCGTAGTCGGCAACTCCCTTGATCACGATCACACTGAGGGCTCGGCGTTTACTCTCGTGTTCCATCCATTCGATCATGTTGAGCATTGAGCACCCTTCCATGTCACCTCCAATGGTTCGTGCCATTAGATCCATGTAGCCCTTCTTCAAGTCTTCTGATCTCATTAATGTTTCACTGCTCACAATGGTGCCTACTTTGGCTTTTGCAATGCGTCCTTCTTTTGACACCTGGAATTCATTCATATCCTCCCATTCTGTGGTCTTTGTTTTGAAGTACCTCAGGAGCTCATTTTTTTTAGCAGCACGTTGACCTCGTTGAGCGACTTCTATTTGGCCACCAGCACTTCCCTGAATAGCGGAGATTTGTGAGGCATCTTCAATGAGGTCAGAGATCATGACATCTGCATATTTGACAGTGGCATAGTCCTTTCCATAAGCAACTCCAACTCCAATTATAGCTTCAGCATTAGGAAAGACATCTAAAGCCAATTTGAGCTCAATTTCAGATTTCTTGCCTTGTTCAGTAGTCACCACGGCAACTGTATATCCTCCAAACTTTCCAATAACACTGTTATTTTCAGGTAAAAAAAGAGCTCTCTCAAGATTAAGTGTAGGTGGTTTGAGCTTCTCAAATACAGCCCACTTTTCATTCTCGTTACATGTCATGAGAATCACTTTAACTGCTTCTTTGAGGGATTGGGCATCCACTTCTCCACTCACACTAGGTTTGTGAGCTTTAATAATTGCCTTCCTTTCACTTTCTGTGTACATGGGCTCTTCTGTTATGGTGGCTATAGTAATTATTATTATGATAGTCAATGATAAATTTGACACATCACATACACATCTATAGGCAATAAGCTATATATGGACAAGCTGTAATGATACAGGATTATCATACGTACGGTAGTACGTATAGTAGGAATGGGTCGACTGTCCAATAGACACAATACAAAATATTTATCGCCATAAAAATCTAACAACACAAAGTAGAGGCTTCAAACTTGCTCAGAGGCTCTCCTTTACAGAAAACCAACTGCATGGAAAGCTTAAACTTTGCTGAAACGTTTCTGATCACTCGTAGAGAGAGCGCTTGCGAGAAGCCACACTAGTGCAATTTTGTTCTCCTAACTTCCTTCTAACTGACTTACTTGAAAACGATTTCCAGAGAACCAGAAAGTGTTGAGCCAACTTTGACGCCACAAAGTAAGTTCTTTTCTTGGGTAGTACGTTCCTTTATACTCGTTTTCATCATACGTACGGTAGTACGTATAGTAGGAATGGGCCGACTGTCCCATAGACACAATACAAAATATTTATCGCCATAAAAATCTAACAACACAAAGTAGAGGCTTCAAACTTGCTCAGAGGCTCTCCTTTACAGAAAACCAACTGCATGGAAGGCTTAAACTTTGCCAAAACTTTTCTGATCACTCGTAGAGAGAGAGCACTTGCGAGAAGCCACACTAGTGCAATTTTGTTCTCCTAACTTACTTACTTCCTTCTAACTGACTTACTTGAAAATGATTTCCAGAGAACCAGAAAGTGTTGAGCCAACTTTGACACGACAAAGTAAGTTCTTTTCTTGGGTAGTACGTTCTTTTATACTCGTTTTCATCGTAAATAGGCCTGAACAAAAACTAGAAAGCTTTGAAACTTAGTGTATAAATTCAAGTAGTACAATGCAGCCATCTTTGTAGGTAGAGTTCAAAGGTCATTATCCACGTGGCATTATTATGAGCATGTGCACTAGCCTCTAGCATAATGAAGTGCATGTAGCTGAGACTCAAGCTTTTTGTAGGGACTAACCAGTCTCTGATAGTCGCCACACTGTAGTGTTGAAAAAAGTGAATGAACAAGTAGTAAAAATTTTGAAAAAATAAGTAGTGTAGGAATGGGCAGTGCGGTAAAAAGTATTGGAACAAGGCAGGGTCTCAGTTTCGGCACATGACTACTTCATTTTTATGCCCAACTCTTGCCCAGCAGGTTATATACCTGTCTATTATAGTTTACTCCATTGCTTAGCCAAATAATTATTATAATATATAGTGAACCAATGCAATAATTATGATAAGCTATGGTACTATTATAGTGTACAGATGATTGCAACACGACACTGAAAAATCCATAATATTATGAGGGTTTATAAATAAAAATGAAGTAGTCATGTGCCGAAACTGAGACCCTACCTTGTTCCAATACTTTTTACCGCACTGTCCATTCCTACACTACTTATTTTTTCAAAATTTTTACTACTTGTTGTATAATAAAATTGTCATGTTGTTATAATAATTATGCCAAAAGTTATACAAAAGCTCGATATAATGTATCACTTGTCAATGTATGACTTAATTCAGCAGATATTATAGTATAATACTTTTACATTTACATTATGTGTACAACTGACCTATTTTCTGTCTCTTAGACTGATCAGGTTCTACGCACTAGAAATAATAATAATTTAAAATGAATAACTTTTAAAGGTAACATTGTAAGAATGAATATTATTCCATGTTAATGTTAATCCTACTGCTACTGGACTTTATATAGAATCAAACTCTTCATTAACTGATCTATAATTAGCAGTACAAAGTGTATTGAATGTAAATGTATAGCTTTCTGTAAAGTTGGACACTGTGAAACATTTTTTTCCCGCTAAAAATTGAATATCTTACAGTGAATACAGCTCTCTTTCTTGTGTAAGGTTGAGCAGCGGTATCATCATGAAAACTATAATCAGCTGATGTACATCCTTGAAAATAATTGTAATAATGTGAACTTATTAGGAATATATTTTATAATTGGCTCACCTAGTTCCTGCTTCTTGGCGTGATTTGGTATAAGATTGTATTCTTTAGACTGAAAAGAAATCAAGGTACAACACAGTAATTAAAAATGATACTGTATACAATAATATTTGCATTAATATAGCCCAAGTTACCGGGAGTGAACTTTCTTTCGTAGTAATTAAGGTATATTTATCAGATATTGAACTGGAAGATGATGACTCTCCTGTATGAAATAAGTATTATAGGTATTAATGCAAGTACTCTACATATATTAATTTATGGGTTTGAGAAAGTTTTAAAAGATCATGTAACATGGGACGAAGACCGTATACTGCATGTTAATTAAGTGGCTTATAGTATCAAATTTTCTCTAGTAGTAGTCACCACTACAGTGTTACTAAGAAGGGTTGAGTGATTTTAATACAGATTTTCAAGCAAATAAGTTTTGGAGAATATTGAAGAAAACACTTTTGACTACAATGATAAACTTCAGAAGAGTTGGAGGGATTGAGGCATTGCAAAATTTGGTGCTGCATGATGAGTGGCTAGATACATATACCCCTCCAAAAAAGAAGCTCCAGTTATCACTATATATAGAAAAGAAAAGTTTGAAAAGCACGAGTCAACGTCTATGTCTGGTTCTGGTAGGTTTGCTATAACTGAGCTCTATTTTTTTCAAAATTTAATGTGCTCTATATCTTCAGCCATGCCTAATTCTTCCTAGCTGTGATATTTCTTCCTGACCATAAATAGAGTGTTGTGGTCGATAATAATCGCTTACTCCCTACACAGAATGGCATTTAATAGTTTTTCCTTTGATATAGCAACTACAGTGCCTGATTGTACTAAATAAATACAATAAATAAACAAGATTATGGTTTTGCTATAGACTTATCAATAGCTAGATTTATTTTGTAAATGTGGTTCGCAATAATTACTCACACATCCTCATGCAGTATTTAACAGCATGCAACTTCATGCACATAAATTATAATGGAAATCTCAAAAATAATTTGTGCCTAACCTTGAATTTGTTCAAACCAAAAGAAGTAGTTTTCAGGTAAACATGAAGTCACAATGGTTCCTGATAGTTTACACATGATAACATCTTCAGCTGATATGTCTTCATTGCATGAAATTATAGCAGGATGACGACCATTAATCTGAACACAGTCGGCATTTCCACAATAGAAGCTAAGAGAGCACTTAGCACTAGAAGTAAGATTCATATCAGATGTAACATTTTCAATACCCTTTTTGACACATTTGCGGACATGAAAACAAACATTTTGGACAGGGCATGTTGTTATAGATTTCCATATCTCTTCACGAACATGATTTATAGCCAAGTATGTGGGGTAGATTTCTAGAGTGATGATGTCATATTGACCGACACGAAATGAAACTTGATCTCGGAAGATTTGGTTAGTTTGCAGTGTCCAAATAAACACTGAATTCATTTCATTACCAAGTAGATACACAATGAGAGCTCCAGAAAGGCCTTTAGGACAGTAACCACATTTAAATGTTATCAATAGTGGAGGGGTATCTGAACTTACACACTGATTAGTAGGTTCTTTTTGTTTGCCCAATTTTGCATGGGCTAGGACACAGGGCATAAAATACTTTGGAAGACCATCTTCTTGGAATGGAGCAATTATTCTAAGATGTTTCAATAGCATGAGAAATTTTTCTGAAGTAAGTTCAGAACTTTTGAACTGACTTATTCTCTGTAGATCCTTATGTGAAAACAACCCTTTTTGCTTGAACTCACAGGAGATTCTCTTACCTACATTTTCAAATGAGAATGACTCTACAATTAGGTGAGTAACACAGTCAAATAGCACTTGAGGATCTCTTATTACAATATCATCAAGGCCAAGAGTTGGAAAGTGACGAATAAGGCCAATCTTTGTGTGCAAAAACCACAATGCATTATCAAACTCTTTCTTGGTTTTAATTCCACAATCTTGAGCTATTACAAAACATTGATCATAACTAATTACACATTTTTTAATCATTTCTTGACGAAGAACCAGGCTAAATATTAGCCAGCGTCTAGGATAGCTCATTTGAAACTGAGAACGATCTTTCAAATGTACAGCATTATGAACGCATAATCTTATCTTTTTGAAGTCTGATTCATCCACTGAAAAATTGTCAACAGTGAAGATGAGCTGTGAGTCACTTGAGAATTCCACTAGATCTTTACTATAAAATGCAGTAGACCTAATAACGTTTTGAAGGTACTCATCAATTTCTTTAATTTTTAATCTTGCTGTAGCTTTATCAAGAAGATCTTTGTGGGTTCCAATAATCACAACTTTTGGTTTTAGAGAAGTCTTCGTCTGTAACTTAGTGTATGTGATTGTACCCATTGATGCTACACTGGCAAGGGTTTGAAGAATAGCTTTAGCTACAGTGAGTGTTGACAGATAAGGTTTGCTACAGTACCTTTCACTACGATATTCAACCCAAAATGGCTGATGAAGATCTTGATCAAGACGAAACGTTATAAAGAAAATGGAAGGACCAGATACCAATAGAGGAAGGACTTCTTGAAACTCAATTTGACCTCCAGTATCAGTAAGATAGAGAGTCCACGAGTTTTCAAAATGGTCACGAACTTCTTTCAAATTTTTTCCTTCAAGGGCCATTTTGAAAAAATTGTTTGGGGACATGTAACCATCTGGTACTGCAGTATCATATTGTAAACTACTTCTACTGGACTCTGATTGATCTGTTTTCATTGAACTAGTAGAAGATGTGCTTAATAGTTCACTCATCTCTTCACTAGTATAATATTTGGAGGCATCTGAATCTGTATCTGAAGATATCGACATTTTTGGCAAGTGAGACTGCCTGATTGCAGCATGTGTCGGAAGAGATAGTTTAGTAACAGATGGTGGGGTTAATGAAATGCTTGGAGAATGTGATAGAACTTCAATAGCTTCGTCTTTGTAAAAAATTTTATGCCAGGTTGATTCGGAATTAGTTTCAGAATTGACTTTCACAATTGTTGAAGATGATCGCTTTACTTCAACTTTAAAAACTCTTTCAGCTACTCCAGTGCTGCTTGATGCAGAGGCAGCTACTCCAGTATTGCTTGATGGAGAGGAATTTGGCATTTCACCAGTTAATCGAGATAGTAAAGAGCTCTTTCCCGAACCAGCAGGACCAACAAAGGCAATATGTGCTACTGTGTGTTTTAGTTCACCTTGTTCATTTATTGCTCTTTCAACAGCAGTAAAGTGATAAGTGCTATATATATCTTCAGAATCTGAAGAGGAAGTCACATCATCGAATTCCATAATACTTCCTTCAATTGGTGACTCAGCATACATATGATAGTAACCACTATAGTATTCATCAATCCCTACAATAATAATCAGAACACACACAAAGAATGACATTTTTTATTCATTAGTTATGAAATAAACACTTACTGGTTAGTTTATCAATTTCTTTTGCTAAGTCACTGTTCACCATATCAATAGCTCTAATCAATCTCTCCCGATGCAGATAAGGACCTTCTTGCTTTGACCAAGAGTTCAATGTTCGTTCCAAACAACCAGTGTCATTATCACTAGTGTTGCGAGACTTGTCTAGAATAGTTTCACTTAAACCAAGATAATTTCCCAGTTCCCTCCATTTGTGGGCTGCTGGATGAAGCATTCCAGCAAGCTGAGGAATAGCTGCTGGCAAGAGCCTATCAATCGTCTCATTATTTGCTGCAAGATTAAAGGCTGTACAATATTCTTCATTTTTCAAATGAATTTGGGCATTATTGTCTAGAAGAAGTTGAGCTGCTTCTACATGTTGATTTTTGAATGCCATCATTAGAGGAGTCCATCCTTCATTATCTTGCAGGTTAACATCAACACCTAACTTCAACAAAAGCTTGATGGTTGATAAGTGACCACAAGAACTTGCAGAAATTAATGGAGAAATATTTTGCATTTCATAGATATAGTCATCATCACTGACATTTGAAATATTATGCCACGTGATTGGAACAAGTTTATTAACTTTCACACCACTTTCGAAACAATGTTTAACCAAGAAATTATCTCCAATTCTACAAGCTCCAATTAATGCATATTCCAGTCCATTTGTAGCTCCATGATGTATTAGCACCTTGGCTATTTCCATATTTTTAGAAATACTTGCAGCAATTAAAGCAGTCCGCTGGCCAGGGATCCATCTAGAATGATGAGGATTGATATCTTTGTCTACCAGAGCTCCATGCTCTAATAGAAGTTTAACAGTAGACACTTTTCCTTCATAATAACTTGCTGCAACTAAAGGGCTCCAAAATTCATTATTGATTTCTACAACACAATTAACATTTACTCCACCGGTAATTAGTGATTCTGCCAAAGTATCATCTCCGCAGGCACAAGCTCCAATAAGAATGTTGTCCTTTTCAACTAAAATGGGAGAAAGATCCATAAGTAGCTTGACTATATCTATATGCCTACTATCACTTGCAAATGTTAGAGCTGTCTGTCCCATATTATTCTTTAATTCAACTTTAGCATCAAAATGCAAAAGTAGCTTGACCACTTCCATTTGTCCATTATTACAAGCAATCATTAGGGCATTTGTTCTGTTCTCGCTCTGTAAGTCAACAAGAGCACCATTTTTTAGCAAAAGACTCACAACAGAGATATGGCCTTTTTTACATGCTGCTTGTAATGGACTAAGCTGTTCCCCATATATTTCTGCAAAGCAGTCAACATTCACATCGAGTTTGATAAGAGTATCTACTAGAGAACTCTTTCCTTCAGAACATGCTCTAACCAAGGCAATTTCACGTCCAATTTCAGCTCCATGATCAATCAACAATGTAATGGTATCAATAGTCCAAACACTTCTGCTTGCTAAAACCAATGCACTTTCTCCATCTTTGTTAAGCAAGTCAATCTGTGCACCATGTTCTAACAATAATTTCACTATGGAAGTATGTCCATTTATACTAGCTGCTTGTAAAGGACTACAATTTCTCGTATATAATTCTGCAAAGCAGTCAACATTCACATCGAGTTTGATAAGAGTATCTACTAGAGAACTCTTTCCTTCATAACACGCTCTAACCAAGGCAATTTCACGTCCGATTTCAGCTCCATGATCAATTAACAATGTAATGGAATCAATATTCGAAACATGTCTGCTTGCTAAAGTCAATGCACTTTCTCCATGTTTGTTAAGCAAATCAATCTGTGCACCATGCTCTAACAATAATTTCACTGTGGAGGTATGTCCCTCTTCACTAGCTGCTTGTAAAGGAGTACGATTTTTATCATATATTTGTACAGAGCAGTCAACATTCACATCGAGTTTGATAAGAGTATCAACTAGAGAACTCTTTCCCTCATTACACGCTCTAACCAGGGCAATTTCACGTCCGATTTCAGCTCCACGATCAATTAACAATGTAATGGCATCAATATTCGAAACATGTCTGCTTGCTAAAACCAATGCACTTTCTCCATCTTTGTTAAGCAAGTCAATCTGTGCACCATGTTCTAACAATAATTCCATTATGGAGGTACGTCCCTCTTTACTAGCTGCTTGTAAAGGACTAAGATTTTTCCCGCATATTTCTGAAAAGCAGTCAACACTCACATGGAGTTTAATTAGAGTATCTACTACAGAACTCTTTCCCTCTAAACAAGCTCTAATCAAGGCAATTTCTCGTCCAATTTTAGCTCCTTGATCAATCAACAATTCAACGGCATCAAAATTTGAATCCATTTTTCTTGCTAAGATCAATTCTTTTTCTCTTCCGATTTTAGCTCGCTGTTCAATCAACAATTGAAAGGCATATAAAATCATAACACTTCTGCTTGCTAAAGCCAATGCACTTTCTCCATGTTTGTTAAGCAAGTCAATCTGTGCACCATGTTCCAACAATAAGTTCACTATGGAGGTATGTCCCTCTTCACTAGCTACTTGTAAAGGAGTACGATTTTCCCCATTTATTTCCACAAAGCAGTCAACATTCACATCAAGTTTGATAAGAGTATCTACCAAACAACTCTCTCCTTCATAACAAGCTCTAACCAGAGCATTTTCTAGTCCAAGTTTAGCTCCTTGATTAATCAACAACTTTGCAATGTCTAGTTGTCCACAACTAGATGCTATCATCAATGCACTTTTTCTTTCATTGTTAAGTATATCAACCAAAGCACCATTTTGAAGTAACAATATGACAATTGACGTATAGTCCCATTGGACTGCTGCTTGCAATGGACTAAGCTGTTGACCATATATCTCTGCAAAGCAATTAACATTTACTCCATCATCGATAAGGCTTTGGACTAATGAGTCCCGTCCATTAGCACAAGCTTTAACCAATCGATGTAGTAATCTGCAAAATTAGCCAAAATTCGATTAATAATATAAGATTTGGAAATATCTCAGTCCTGTTTCTAAATGCTTAGTATTCATAAAAATTCTGTTTTAGGTTTTTAACAATGGTGTAATTAAAGATATGCACATAATATTATCAGTCTAACACTGCTCTGAGTCTAAATCAAAAGAAGAATTTTCTGGATCTTATAGTAAGAAAGGTTATCATTGTAAATCAACATTTCATAGTTGATAAGTATAATTATTATATAACAAGTAAAAAAAATTTGGAAATGTAATGAGACACAGGAATGGCTAAATCGTAAAAAGAATTTGGAAACAAGACTGGAGTGGCTGTTAGAGTGTGTGCAGAATTCTTTCTGTATGGGCTGCATTAACAATCGCTTTATTGAGTTTCTCATTTTGCCCACAGGAAGAATTCCTCACACACTCTAACAGCCATTCCAGTCTTGTTTCCGTTTTTTTGACGATTTAGCCATTCCTGTGTCTCATTATACATTTCCAGTGTTTTTTTTACTTGTTTGTTCTCATTTTTCCATACTGTGGATTCTACAAAGTACATTTGAGTTGGTGTGTGTAGCTATAGCTACTGAGCTATTAGTCTGGCAAGCCAGACTCACTAAGCCTGCTGAGCTGGGAAGTTGCATAGCCTGCTTGATACTGAAGTGAAACACACATCTCAGTCATTTGGAGGCAGGAGCTGTATCATAAGATTTACTTGCCTTAATGTTTCTATATGTTATGATAATCAAAGTCGATCCTGATTAATCTTTTAAGAAGAGCAACCAGGCATCACAAAATAGTTTCAGGCAACTTCAGTGCATTTAAATCCAAATAACGCACACTTTTGTGTGTGGAAAGGGTCGTCAACTCGAATTTTCTAGAAGCTAATGAATTATGCATGAGTGTAGAAATAAATGGCGGCCATATGGAGGAGGTGCTTTTCGCCTTGTATCTAGCTACTCAATAAGAGGTGCTATAAACTGATGGCAAAATGACTGTCCTGGAAGAAACCAAGTTTATTCGTTCAAGAATCAGCTTCTAAAAGTGTATAGTCTCTGAGAAAAGTTGAGCCAAGATAGAAGAACTTGAGAAGAAGAAGAAGAAGAAGAAGAAGAAGAAGAAGAAGAAGAAGAAAAAGAAGAAGAAGAAGAAGAAGAAGAAGAAGAAGAAGAAGAAGAAGGAGAAGAAGAAGAAGAAGAAGAAGAAGAAGAAGAAGAAGATAGAGAAAATGGGAGGCTTGGCATGTTCGTGTTTGTTACTTTAGCGATAATGCACTTTCTCCATCTTTGTTAAGCAAGTCAATCTGTGCACCATGTTCTAACAATAATTCCATTATGGAGGTACGTCCCTCTTTACTAGCTGCTTGTAAAGGACTAAGATTTTTCCCGCATATTTCTGAAAAGCAGTCAACACTCACATGGAGTTTAATTAGAGTATCTACTACAGAACTCTTTCCCTCTAAACAAGCTCTAATCAAGGCAATTTCTCGTCCAATTTTAGCTCCTTGATCAATCAACAATTCAACGGCATCAAAATTTGAATCCATTTTTCTTGCTAAGATCAATTCTTTTTCTCTTCCGATTTTAGCTCGCTGTTCAATCAACAATTGAAAGGCATATAAAATCATAACACTTCTGCTTGCTAAAGCCAATGCACTTTCTCCATGTTTGTTAAGCAAGTCAATCTGTGCACCATGTTCCAACAATAAGTTCACTATGGAGGTATGTCCCTCTTCACTAGCTACTTGTAAAGGAGTACGATTTTCCCCATTTATTTCCACAAAGCAGTCAACATTCACATCAAGTTTGATAAGAGTATCTACCAAACAACTCTCTCCTTCATAACAAGCTCTAACCAGAGCATTTTCTAGTCCAAGTTTAGCTCCTTGATTAATCAACAACTTTGCAATGTCTAGTTGTCCACAACTAGATGCTATCATCAATGCACTTTTTCTTTCATTGTTAAGTATATCAACCAAAGCACCATTTTGAAGTAACAATATGACAATTGACGTATAGTCCCATTGGACTGCTGCTTGCAATGGACTAAGCTGTTGACCATATATCTCTGCAAAGCAATTAACATTTACTCCATCATCGATAAGGCTTTGGACTAATGAGTCCCGTCCATTAGCACAAGCCTCAACCAATTGATCTAGTAATCTGCAAAATTAGCCAAAATGTGGTATATAATATGAGATCCAGAAATATGTCAGTCCTGTTTCTAAAAATAAAGCTTATAGTATCTATAAACATTCTGTTTTAGGTTATAAACAAATGGTTAAAAATAATTATGGACATAATAATTATCTTATATAATTATATTGCTAAACTGAGCCACAATTTTTTCTGAATCTTTAATAAAGTAAGAAAAGTTATTATATATAATGCATGTTATAGTTTCTATTGCTACTATTTTCAGACTGCATGGGTGTTAATCAGTTCAGAGACTGACTTGTCACCGGGTAAGGTTTGTAAATTTAGGACACTAACATACAGAACATGGAACACGGAACCCACACAGTGGACAAATGTTAAGTGGCCTGTTAAGTGGCAGATAAGGTATTTAGCTACTGCATACACCTTGTTTCAAACTATGCGTGAAAAATGATAACTGTATATACCTTGATTCATTGTTAACACCAGAAGATTCAGTTTGATCATCTTTAGTTGAATCTGCACATATAGCTAATTATACAGTATAATAATAATTATTATAACAGAATGGAAATAGGAATGAGCCGACTGCCTCATTGACACGATATACAAACTCTTTATGACCATAAAAATCTAGCAAAGCAAAGTTAAACTCAGAGGCTCATATATAAAAACGACGGATTTATTAATTGCTTGAAATGATTAATCCATGGCTAGAGCTGACAGCAACTTCTCTGAGCACTCTTAAAAAGCACTAGTGGGAAGTCAGAAAAGTACTAATTTTATTTTCTTTTTTAAAAAAAAAGACCTTGCAATGTTGGCAACACTGCCCAGATATTTTGTATTGCTTCCACTTTCGCCAGCAACATACTAAAGATAAAATAAAGTCTCACTATAGTAAAAGTTGGCTCAATTAATGCCTTTTGTTTTGTCTGGAAATCATATTCAAGTAAGCCAGGAACAAGAAAACAAAATTGCCTTCCTGGTAGCACTCTCTCCAGAGTGCTACAAGAAATTTTCTGTGAGTTTTTTTTTTTTTAATTATAGGGTTACGTATAGAATACTGTCCAAGTTTAAGGAGGCCTCTAAACATATTTGAAGGCTTACCTATTTTTCTTTGAGACTTTATAGACATAAAACATTTTGTATTGTGTCTATGGAACACATAATCATACGTACGGTAGTACCTATAGTAGGAATGGGCCGACTGTCCTATAGACACAATACAAAATGTTTATCACCATAAAAATCTAGCAAGACAAAGTTAAACCTTCAAACTTGCTCAGAAACTCTCTTAGACAGATTACCAACAGCATGTAAGGGCTAAAGCTCACAGAAACTTTCCTATAGCACTCGTTGAGAGCGCTAATCAGAAGCTACACCCACACAGTTTTGTTCTCACTTACTTCCTTACTTCCTTACTGACTTACTTGAACGCCATTTCCAGAGAAACAAAAGGCATTGAGCTAGTTTTGACTACACAAAGTAACTTCTTTACACCCAAACTAAACTAGGATCTTTTGCACTCGTTTACTGCCTAAATCTGCTCAAACAAGAGCTAAATAGCTTTGAAACTTAGTATATAAATTCATACACTTCAATGCAGCCATCTTCTGTAGGTAGAGTTCAAAGGTCATTATCTCTCCTCGTGGCATAATCCGCATGTGCAAATTGCGCATTAGCAAACTGACTATTACTGCTACTCAAGTTTTTTGTAGGGACTAACCAGTCTCTGATAGTCTCCACACTGTAGTGTTGAAAAAAGTGAATGAACAAGTAGTAAAAATTTCAAAAAAAAATAAGTAGGGTAGGAATGGGCAGTGCGGTAAAAAGTATTGTAACAAGGAATGTCTCAATTTCGGCACATGACTACTTCATTTTTTATAACCAACTCTTGGCTGGCAGTCCAGTTTAAGTTACCTGTCTGTTATAGTTTACTCTACTACTTAGTTAACTGATTAGTAGGAATTTAAACCAATGCAATAATAAGCTATGGTATACTATTGTACATATCATTGCATTTATGACACTGATTATGAGGATCCGTATGAGGGATCAAGAATAAAAATGAACTTAATGAAGTAGTCATGTGCCGAAATTGAGACATTCCTTGTTACAATACTTTTTACCGCACTGCCCATTCCTACCCTACTTATTTTTTTGAAATTTTTACTACTTGTAATAATTATTATGATAAACGATAAAATGATGATAAAGATGAACTTGAATTTAAAAGCTTCAACTTTTTAAAAACTTTTTAAACAAAGCTGATTCAGAATTAGTTTCAGAATTAACATTCACAATTTGTTGAAAATGATTGCTTTACTTCAACTTGAAAAACTCTGATGGAGAGGAACTATAGGTTGTAGCTTTAGCACATGGAAAGACAAGCTGAAGCCGTAAGTGAATCTATTTTTTTCTGCTATTTAAAAGCCATACTTTTTGAAGTGCTCTACCCCCTTTGCTGGAAGAATCAACTCATGATTACCTGAATCAGACAGGTAAATTTACATTCTAGGTGCAGTACAGACTGAGTGAACAATGCCTTGTAATGACCCAATATTTATCCTGGACTCTGACTCTAGATCTCTTGTTGTAAAAGACCAACAATCACTAAGCAAGGGTTACCCAGTAGTAGACGTAATACCATAGACAACTGTTACTTCAGCAATTTACTATAGTTATACATGATAAGCTATAATTAAAATTAATCTTATATCTTCAGGGGCGGCTTTACTAAATCATCCAGTGAATCCTAGAGTGATGTAGTTTAATCCAAAATTGAGAAGAGTAAAAACTGTGACAATCTTCCAGAATAAGTGAAAGTAGTCAGATATATACTATTAGGTCCCCAGTAGAGTAAGAAACAGCTGCCAGTGTTTGTGTTTACTATGAAACTGTAATAGGCTAAATGAGCAAGTGCTGATTTTACCTGGGCAAAAAGTCATTTTGAGTGGTTTTCTCTTATGTCTGTAGGTTTAAGCCTATTTATTAAGATGCAAGCTGTTAAAACAACCTATTTACATGATTTGGAAGAGTTACCTATGTATGCAAAACCTTTGAAGATGTTATCGACCAAAGATACTGTGGGCATACTCCTCAGTTCTGAACTTCACAGTGATCAGATTTGCACCCGTGTGCCCTTTTCTGTAAAATCATATTATAAGCAAAGTTTTGTGTATCCATCTGTCTGTCCGTGTGTGTGTCACGGGGGTTCACCGGAAGTGTTGCGACCTCAAGCTAAAATACTACTTTTTCTCTGGACTGTGCAAAATGCCAGCTACAAAAAGTATGCCTAGACAGCCAGCTAGGATAGTGCTAGCGTAGGATAAAATCAGAGGCACTACAAGTATGGCTGACTGTTTTTGAGATCGCTGACAAGGCTTAGTCTAGTCCTAGACCCCATGCACCTTTTCCGCCCAGCGAAAAATGGGGGTCTATAGGAAAACTGGTGCATTGAAGTGAAATTCTGGAATGCAAGTTTGTCATGATTCACGTGCAGCCTGACCTCAAAAATTTATTACGGATCTTACTGCATTTCGCGACAAGTTTCAACACAGATCAATCGCTTTTTTTTTGTGCCCAAGCAGGTAACTTTACAGTGAACAATAAGCCTTGAAAAAACAGTAGTCATGTAGTAAATAATCTTCGCCAAATGATCGAGTGCTTCAAGGTCAGGTTAACCATACCCACGTAGCTCATGCCTTAATTTGTAACAAATAAATTCTTATCTGTTCCATTCAGAGATGAAAGCGCTAGCTTCAGCGCTGTATATGGCTCGTTGTTTCGAGTTTCAACAGGTTTCAAAACTTTTATACACACGCAAAAATTCTGCTGACTGGTCACTTTATAAGTAACAATTTTTCGCAACTTCATGTAAACAATCTGATTGGCTCTACCCGATTTTTAGCAGAGAACACAAAATGTGTGCCAGTTTTAGTGCCAAAATTAGGCGATTGTACTCTCAATATTATGAACATGGTTTTGATTCTTGTGGAACAGCAAGAGAAACAAAATGACCTCTTGAAAATTGTTGTACTTGATGATCNGACTAACCAGTCTCTGATAGTCTCCACACTGTAATACTGAAAAAAGTGAATGAACAAGTAGTAAAAATTTCAAAAAAATTAGTAGTGTAGGAATGGACATGCAGTGCAGTAAAAAGTATTGAAACAAGGCATGTCTCAATTTTGGCACATGACTACTTCATTTTTTATACCCGCAACTCTTGACTGGCAGTCCAGTTTAAGTCACTTGTCTGTATAGTTTACTTTACTGCTTAGCCAGCTGATTAGTAGTTATATTCAAACCCATGCAAACACTATTGCACAAATCATTGCATTTACTGCACTTATAGCCTCATATGAGGGGTTCAGAATAAAAATGAAGTAGTCATGTGCCGAAATTGAGACATGCCTTGTTTCAATACTTTTTACTGCACTGCATGTCCATTCCTACACTAGTAATTTTTTTGAAATTTTTACTACTTGTATATTATGATCCCTCTCTTGGGTTCTCAAAACCTGCAAACTAATAATTACTAAGTCTATATAAGATTCATTGAAACTTGAAAGCTATTGCATTCTGAGTCTTTGCTAACTTTGTGAGACTTGTATCCAGCATTTTACTGTCGGGGTCGAAGGTTAAACATTCGGAGATCGGACATTGGTGATCAGCGCTTAGCAGGTTTAAAGGTTAAAATAATGGAGATCAGATATTGGCGATTGGTGCTTAGTGGGGTCAAATTTGTGCGTGGTGTGACCTCCAGGGCCACCTTATACTAACTAGATAGCTAGACTTACATTCCAACTTAAGCCCACTTATTGACAAACTAGCAAACACTTTGTGAGTGTCTGAGTCATATATGAGACCACAATCAGGTCCAAACTTTAAAAAGATCAAATCCAAATAAGGCAACTGCTGTATCAGCACTTTATCTTCTTCACTCTCAGCTTCTTTGATACACAAGAACACTATAGCTAGCAGTGCCCCCAGAACAGCACCAAGGAGGACAGCCAAACTGACTAAACAATATAGATATGGTAGACCATTCACTTCCTTATTTACAAAGAAATTACTGACATCAGCAGAAATTCCTAGAGGGATTAATAAACACAAAAAATTAATTGCCGAGCACATTAGCGCAAGGCAGTGTAATCGTGCAGGGCCAAAAATTGTAGAAGTACGTACTGTAGCCAGTCATGCAATTATGAGTCATAACACCAGATGAAAACGGTGCCAATGCCTTAGCAACAGTTGTTCCAGTTATGGATTTGAATTTGATGATGCGTAGTTTGGAGTCGCTGTAGGTAATATAATTATTATATCATGGCAGTTTTGCAATATTTCAGAGTCACACTCATATTGACAAGAATAAAAAACATTAAAATGTAATGGGACACAGGAATGGCCAAATCATAAAAAAGAAAGCAAACAAGTGGAATGGCTGTTAGAGTGTGTGCAGAATCCTTCTATGGGCTGCATGTAATAGTCTTTTTATTGTGTCAAGTCCTTCATTTCGCCCACAGGAAGAATTCTTTACACACTCTAACAGCCATTCCACTTGTTTGCTTTCTTTTTTATGATTTGGCCATTCCTGTGTCCCATTACATTTCAATGTTTTTTATTCTTGTTTGCTCTAATTTTTTCATAATTCTATCAATGAGTTTGTGCCGTGTGTATCAGTGTGTGTGTCCGACTGAATGCTGAAATGTGTGATGGCCCGTACATGTCAGTCCTAGCTGCTCAGTAGCTTACTGAATTTGCAGGACCTGGCATCACTGCAGGTGGAGCAGTGGCATCACAAAACTTTGTTGCCTTCAGTGCTAAGTTGCTTATTCAATAGTAGCACGATAGTTATTGAAGAAAGGTAGAGTTCAGCGAGTTCAGCACTAGTCAGGTAAGCTGTGAATTCCAAATAACGCACACTTGCCTATGTGGAAAGGGTCGTCAACTTGAATTCCCAAGTATTCATGAATAATGCATGAGTTTAGAAATTAATGGCGGCCATATGGAGAAGGCGCTTTCTGTCTTGTATCTAGCGACTGGACAAGAGACATGAAAAACCGATGGCAAAAGCGACTNTGATCTTTGGCTGCGCAGTGATAGAGATGCTTCTTGGGAGAAACTGTGTACAGCTCTTGAAAATATGGACCAAAATACAATCTCAAGTGACATTAGAAGACGGTACTCTTAGAAATTTATATGTGTGTATGTACAACTTTTTTTCTTTGGCAATATATATCATTTAATTTGTTATAATTATTGTAATTTATTAATTTTCCTTTTGTAAAATATCTAATTTTGATATTAAAAAAAAATATAAAACAATCGAGCAAATATCTTCAGCGCATGCAATCCAATTGTGTCATTGAATTCCATTCAATTCGTTAGATGGAAAGAAGATGATTATATATCATACGTACGGTAGTACGTATAGTAGGAATGGGCCACATGTCTCATAGACCCAATACAAAATGTTTATCACCATAAAAATCTAACAAAACAAAGTTAAGCCCTCAAACTTGCTCAAAGGCTCTCCCCAACAGATTACCAACTACGTGCAAGGCCTGAAACTCACAGAAACTTCCCTGGGAACTCGTAGAGATCGCTAGTGGGAAGCCACAACAGTGCCATTTTTGTTCTCCTAACGTACTTACTTACGTACGTACTAACTGACTTACTTGAACACGGTTTCCAGAGAACCAGAGAGTGTGGAGCCAACTTTGACAGTACCAGGTAAGTCCTTTTCAAGGGAACTGCGTTCCTTGATACTCGTTTTCATCACAAATGAGACTAAACAAAAACTAGAAAGCTTTGAAACATAGCATATAAATTCATGTACTTCAACGTAGCAATCTTCCTGCAGGTAGAGTTCAAAGGTCATTCATTATCTATCCACGTGGCATTGAATGCGCATGCGCATTAGTTACTCTAGCATTACAATGTATGTAGCTGCTACTCAAGCTTTTTGTAGAGACTAACCAGTCTCTAACAGTCTTCACACTGTAGTGTTGAAAAAAGTGAATGAACAAGTAGTAAAAATTT
>CAXIPT010000003.1:2190347-2206279 GCA_964030475.1 Tethya wilhelma | reverse complement strand
TACACAGTAAAAACAAATGTGTCGTTTTAACACGCAATCGCGTGTCATTCCATTGTCCTTTCAAACAGCACACCTTACACACGTGTCAAATGTGTTGTGTGCTAAAATAACATATGTGCTACAGTAAAATTGTGTCAAAACAACATACGTGCTATCTCATTTAATGTGTCAAATAAAAGGTTTTTTTATCACCAAAAAATTTATATGCTTTCAAAAGAGACAAATTGTGTACATATTAAGTACAAAACAAATGTGACCCAACAAAACATTGTGAATAACTATCTAGCTAGCAATTACAGTCAATTATTAGCAAAGCAGTCAGTGGTTACAACTTAAACAAAATCTGCATGGTACTGAATGCAAGTACATGTACATAGAACTACAGTAAAACTTGTTCAACAGCTATAGTACAAAACATTGTTTACTAACTCAGCCTCGGTACAACCTGGTGGGCAAGGGGGCATGGGAGATACTTTTTGTACTCAATCCTGATGGTCAGCATGACTTGACTGTAGTTAGCCTATACAATGTCATGTGTGTATATAGAGAGATACTATTGTCATTGATGAAAGTTTGAAAATAAAGTAGATAGAAGGCATCCCAATTAATGCACACTGATACACACAACTCACAACTGATACTGCACACACAACATGATGAAACAGTATCAAAAACATAAAACTATATTGCTAGCTATATCACATACCTGCACAGTACTGAGGTGTCATGATGTACTACTGAGTCACACGGTGGCAGCATAGCTTAATTGGGACTGAGCTTGGTTGTCAAGACTCAAACACAGCCACAGGGAGTGTTGTTTAATATGACCTTAACAAAGTGACAGATATGGCAGTCAAGTAAATTAACTAGAGTTTAATACTGCTATGACAAGTTATTACTCTTACCTAAAGATTTCATAGCCTAGCTCTAGCTGTCAGGGCCTCTTTTCAGTCTTCAAAGAAAGTCTCTTGTAGACTCTGATGATCTTCTGCATCATTGTATATAGATGACTCTATCTTTAGACTGCTCTTTCCACCTCTTTGATTCTTTGCCAACTGTGAAAGTGTCAAATCAAGTCACAAGTTGGAACAGCACATTATTAGAGCTATTTTCAAACAAGCTCAGTTTCTCACCTCAAATCCTCAAGCTTGTCTTTTTGACTATGTCTTTTTTGAAAACCTAGTCCTTTGCAGCGTTCTTTTTGGCGTTCTGTCCAGTATTTCACTCTCTCCACTTTTTGACACTTTCTAAGAACAAGTTTTCAATGTTTGCTACTGAGCATGCTCAGTAATGACGTAATTCTTAATGATGTAATCACTTGCAAATTCTGTATGTTAGCACTCTAATCATAGATGTCAGAACACTATACACACTAAGCTCAACATACTCACATTAATATTGATTTAGTATACAACCAGTGAGTGTACCAAGTGACCAATAGAGTGACATGTAAGCATATGTATGGCACCATATGTATGCACATTGAATTCGGTTCACATGGAGTACCTTTTTGAGCCATCATCATGTTTATAATAAGATGAGTGTGTTTGTTGAACCTGTCCTCTCAGTTTTAGGGTCTTCGTCATGTGACATAGGAGTGTATAGCTAGTATATTGAATTCGGTTAACATGGAGTACCTTTTTCGGCCATGTGACCACATGGTTTGGAATTGTAGGCTAAAATTACATCAGTGTGTTTGTCTACATGTTTATAATAAGATGAGTGTGTTTGTTGAACCTGTCCTCTCNTATCAAAATTGGCTCAGCACTTTCTGGTTCTATGGAAATCCTTTTCAAGTATGTCAGTTAGGAAGTAAGTAAGTACGTACGTTAGCAGAACAAAAATGGCATTATTGTGGCTTCCCACTAGCGCTCTCTACGAGTGCTGAGGAAAGTTTTTGTGAGCTTTAGGCCTTGCATGCAGTTGGTATTCTGTCAATGAGAGCCTCTGAGCACCTTTGAAGGTTTAATTTTGTTTGGCTAGATTTTTATAGTGACCAACATTTTGTATTGTGTCTATGGGACAGTTGGCACCTTCCTACTATACCTACTACCGTACGTATGATATATTGATAGTAGAAACAGGTCAGCTACAACTACACTGTAGTAGTTCACCCATGCATCAGTATAAGTAAGTTGTAAAGTTCCTAGTTGACAATAATTATGCACATGTTTGATGATTAATTTTTTAATATCAAAGCAGTGCTTATAATACATGCAGTAACTGTTAACTTATAATTGCAGAGTGACCCCACTACCAGTCTAAAGTTCCGTCATCCTACAGTGCCTCAGACACACTCTATACAAACAGATCTTCACCATGATTCTGCCCACATAATAGGTTAATATATATATAGAAATACCAAATTAAAATGTATTATTATACTTTAACTTAGCCTATATAATCTTAGACTATCTCTGATAATTATTATTGATCTGTTACTTAAAGTGGTGTCCTGGTCAAAAAACTTTTATTATATAATATTATAGATAATTGGTTTCAGAAATCTATAGAGGGAAGTAGGTCAATTTATTCGCCAAAATTATTCTCTCATTGAGATCTGTTCAATAATCATGTTTCCATAAACAGAGAGGTTAAACTTAGAACTGATTCTGAAAAACCTTAATGTCATTGCATAGCACTTAAAATTGTGTTTAAATAGACCAAGAATGGAACCAATATGGCCGTTCATATCATATATAGGTAAGCATTATGCCTGCAGAACTAAAAGTTATTGGTAACTCAACATTTAGCCGTTTATAGTGAATTTGGTCGACCACAAAGCATTGAGTGAGTATTGTTTACTCTTATTGTTTCTCTAAAGTTTGACTAACGGAGTACAATAGTAGTGTCTTCATCTTGTACTACTGATTTTTTTAATCAATACTCAAGTAGTTTGTATGAATTTGTACGCAATCAAATGAAACCTATGGATCTATATAGCTAGCTATATGTAGTCACAAAAAGTAACTTGTAGTTATATTGGGGATTGGACCACCTGCAGTTAGATTCAATTTGGTGATTCATTTATATCAGATTCTGTGTTGTTTAGATATACTTTACTCAGTATTTTAATAACTTCTTAATTATCATTGTTTTGTTTATAAAGATGAAGCTGATGATTTCTTTGACGTTGTTCTCTACTTGAGGCAACTTGACATCAATCAGGTTAAGCAGCTCGGTAGTCTTCTGGGCTTGGATGCTTTTTCTGTTAACAATATGCAAACTCTGCCTGATGATATGGTGAGAGCATGGCTACGAAAGGTGGGCAATGTGACGGTGAAGAGTGGAGACATACTAACTTGGGAAGTGCTAGCTGAAAAGCTGAAGAAAATGGGTCAAAATGGTGTTGCTGGGAAGATCACAAAAGAGAAGTGTACAAGTATGTTCATTTGTAGTTATTATCAAAACTTTTAAAAGCAATGTTAGAAATATTAATAAGCAAAAATTTTAGTTTCTCACTCATATGGAACAACTGTTAGATTCTTTCTTGAATGTGACATATTAACCAAAGCTTGTAATTAAGTGCAGCTGGCACTGATGTGACTATAGGTATAAATCATACCTTAAGTTTGAGAACCTCTATAATTATGTGCATATTTATTGTAGTCTCTGAGTTATGGGCATCTAAACCTCAGAATACCCACTGCTTTTACTCGGCTAGAAAGCAAAGTGAATTCAATTTATGGTTAGTCCACCTATAAGATTGATCAAGTGATAATTGGTGCCTTCCGCCCATAAAGTAATGTCACATATTCATAATGTTTTTCTTTTATCGTAATATTTATGATTATTATGAGTCATACATTTAACTTCCATTTGACTAGCTATAGAATTATATAAGCATACATTATACCTTTAAACTTTAGTTTAGGTCGTGTAATGTTTTAAGTTAGCTTATATTGTAAACTTCCAACAAAACACTTCCATTATACAACCCTTATGAACTTCATTTGAAGTAATGCAACTATAGTGATGAGTAAAGTGTGTGTGTGTGTGTGTGTTGGTGGGTGGGTGGAGGGGGAGGGGAGAGATAAACATCACAATGAATCTGGTAATTCTATATGATTGACAACTGTTTTTGCGTGCATGCAAGTGTATGAGTATAAGTACAGTAACTCAATGACATGCATGAAATTGTGTAAATCATTGATTTCTGCTAACTTTTTACAATAATTTTTTTTTTTTTTACGTACAATGTCATGTTACATTCCCATTACGGTAGTATATACTGGGTACACAGGAATGGCACGGATGGCCCATTAGTGCAATACAAATATTCACGCGAATAACTCTGCAAAAACTGAGCGCTTAGCACTAAAAGGCTTCTTAAGCTACTATTTAGCTCTTTCTCTTTCTAATGAGCCCAAAAACATGGCCTAAAACCATCGCTAAAGTAACAAACATAAACATGCCAAACCTCAAAATTTCTCCATCTTCTTCTTATTCTTCTTCTTCCGAGGCTTCTTCTTCTTCTATCTTGGCTCAAGTTTTCTCAGAGACTATTCACTTTTAGAAGCTGATTCTTGAACGAATGAACTTGGTTTCTTCCGGAACAGTCACTTTTGTCATCGGTTTTTAGCGCCTCTCGTTGAGTAGCTAGATACAAGGTGAAAAGCGCCTCCTCCATATGGCCGAACTTAGTATGCACTTTGACTTGAAATTGATGGATTAGTTTTGTTGATTATGTTATAACTATATAATGGACCTTGATTGTAAAGTATAGTTTAGTATTTACCCTTCAATTTTTTTTTATTCTGTTTAGCTCCACAACCACGACCATCACTAAAGTACAGCAATCAAGCTCTAAGAGAAGGTATACCATAAATCGACAGATTTAAGTGTTGTTATACACGTAACACGTGTATATATATAGTATCAGTTTCCTTTGTGAAAAGTAAACTTATAATTATTGTACTAACAAAAAGCTATTGTTTTTTCTTGGGTCACTTTCCTAGCATTGTGGTGGNTCTACTCAAGCTTTTTGTAGGGACTAACCAGTCTCTAATAGTCTCCATACTGTAGTGTTGAAAAAAGTGAATGAACAAGTAGTAAAAATTTCAAAAAAATAAATAGTGTAGGAATGGGCAGTGCATTAAAAAGTATTGGAACAAGGCATGTCTCAATTTCGGCACATGACTACTTCATTTTTATACCCAACTCTTGGCTGGCAGTCCAGTTTAAGTTACCTGTTTGTTTTATAATAATTTAGTTTACTCCACAGCATAGCCAACTGATTAGTAGGAATTCGAACCAATGCAAAATTAATAAGCTATGATACTATTGTCGCACATGCATCATTGGCACTGAGGATCCATATGCATGAGGGATCAAGAATAAAAATGAAGTAGTCATGTGCCGAAATTGAGACATGCCTTGTTCCAATACTTTTTAATGCACTGCCCATTCCTACACTATTTATTTTTTTGAAATTTTTACTACTTGTTAAATAAGTATCATGAGCTAAAATTTTGAAAGAAAGCTTGTACAGGTCCTATACAGGTCCTGTACTCCTAGCTTAAGTGAATTTTGATGACGATTGACACAAAGTCTCAGTTTTTTCTACAACCCAAAGTAAAATAAAAGTAAAGTATTAGTTTATCTGTAAGTCTTTAATGTCTGATTACATAATTATGACACGAATCTAAATAAAAACTATTTTATCTAGATCAAGTTGAATCAAGAAGAATGATTGATATTAATTATTGCAAACTGGAGAACAGAAATGCAATTTCACTTGTGTTTCTACTGGTTATCGTAGCAACTCTCCTTCTAATTTCTGGAGATGTAGAACAGAATCCTGGACCAGTTGTTGGTAAGGGACACTTCCATAGCAAATCTAAATTGATATTAAACTATCATAAATTTGCATTGTTGTGAGATTTATTATTGACATGTAAATAATTATTCATATGCACAGGTGATGAAGATGCGGCAGCTATTATTCACTACTTGGAGCCACTGGATAGAATCCAAGTGCAAAAACTCGGCATTGAGCTCGGTTTGAATATCCACAACGTTAACAATATGGTCAACTTACCTATGGACATGGTGAGAGCATGGTTGCGCGAGGAAGACCAAGTACTTGAGAAATGTAACAATCAGCTAACCTGGGAAGTACTAGCTATGTCTCTAAGAATGATTGGACAAAATGGCATTGCTGGAAATATTTATAGAGATAAATGTCAAGAGAGACCAATGCCCACTTCATCTAAATCAGGTACGTTCCAACATAGATCAAAATTTGTATAACATTCCAACATTTAATGCATTAACACTATTATGTGTTATTTGGACATGTGTATCATTCTTATTATTTCTCTACATGTAATATTTGTACTATGAGTATCTAGTGTGTATGGTAATTGTACTCCTGAGAGCTGTTGTATGTGTTCCCGAGGGCACAGCCCGAGGGGAAGACACATATGAAGAAGTTTTCCCTCAAAACGCTCATGTCCTCGTTGTATGGCATACTATTTGTTACAAAATTCACGCCCAAATATTGGCGCTAATTTATTGTTGACTGTGGCGCTAAATATAGAAATAGGGGCGCTAATGTTGATGACGGTGGACAAATAGGGGCGCTAAATTATTGATGATAGTGGCGCTAAATTATTGATGACAACAGCGCTAAATTTAGTGGGGCAAAAATATAGGTAGTGGCGTTAAAAATAGGGGCGCCAATAATAGTGGCGCCATAGCAGTTAATCGTGGCGCTAAATTAAATAAGGTTCCTGTTAGGCTACAGGCCGACTAATTTATTGTTGACTGTGGCGCTAAATATAGAAATAGGGGCGCTAATGTTGATGACGGTGGACAAATAGGGGCGCTAAATTATTGATGATAGTGGCGCTAAATTATTGATGACAACAGCGCTAAATTTAGTGGGGCAAAAATATAGGTAGTGGCGTTAAAAATAGGGGCGCCAATAATAGTGGCGCCATAGCAGTNCAAGCGTTTTTGTCCATTCTGTCCTGCTCGCGGTAACTCCCAGGAAAACTTCGACCGCATACTGATGCATATTCAAAATTGACTACGTCACGCACGTGATATTTGATACCAGGCTCTCTCCCTCCTTATTTTCGTAGGAAATATTCGCGAGGGAGGAGCCTGGGAACGAGGCTAGTACCATAGTGGTCACTAAATAAACTCAGCTGGTGTACCCTAGAGTAAAACCACCATGTATACCCTGGCTTGCTCAGAGTTACAACTGGTGGTTAGCCAGTGTACATGGGATATGTAAATAGGCGGTACCTTTGAAGTAAGACCTAACTATGGTACAAGGGACATTGCTAATTCCTAGTTTCTTAACTGAATCTATTACACTTTCAAAGTCTCATACAGCCTTAAATCTAGGTGATATAATACTAATATTGATCATTTTTAATTTATACCTCCATAATATTGGCATAATTATACGTATACTTTTCAGTATCTAGCTTCTAGAAATTTCGCTGCACTGGGCCAACCATTTAGATGATTGTAAGTATAGGGGAAAAAATTAGCAGCTCTCTAGCTACTAAAATATTTTTTTTACAGTTTTATAATATTTTTTTGTGTTTTTGATATAATTATAGACTTATAATGATTACCTTCAAGAATAATGTCAATCGTAAATTTTCGCCTATAATGTGCATTAGTGTATATACCATAAACACAACTATAGTGTCAGATACATGTAAACTTGCATGTACATAATAATTATGTATAATATACCATAGATCGGAAAATTTTCACTGCTATAACGTTTTACCTGTTTAGTTTTCGCCTGCTTAACTTTCACCATTTCAACCAATTCGGTAAAGACTACTATATGTTTTAAATTTTTACACTTTAATTTTTGCTATACTCGCATACTTTGCAAAAAAATTTTTAACGGTGAAAATTTCCCAATTAATTAATCTACAGTATAACTTTTATGTGTGCAAGTCGATGAGTTTGACAATGTGTATGTGAAGTTTGTGAGTTTTTTAACCAAATTTTGAAGCATCCATATTATACTACCTGATGTTTCATTTATGTTAGCATTATTTTCTTGATGATTATTTTTTCAGAGTGCACATCAAAAGCCGCTGAATCTGATCCATCATTTCCATACCTAGATACTTCAAACCTAAATGACCTTGAACGAAAAGAACTTGTAGACAAACTTACAAGACACACCAAAGCTATCCGAAATAAATTTAGAGTGCTGGTCAATAGGGTGTTTCTTTCCCTGTCAACTCTACCTTATCCACCAAAGTATGTTGCTACAACAATTGTTTCATCGTGGTGTGATACAGAAGAAATGCAACCTTCTCATAGACAAAAAATTCTCACAGCTGCTGATCTACAAGAAATACAATTGTTTTTGCTGGATAACAAATACATTACGTTTATGAATTATGATATGTTAAAAGCAATTGTGGAAATATTCGATCAGTTAAAAAATGAACAAAGCAAAATGGACGAATATGCATCTGAATTTGAGAGGTTCTGCAATCGTAGTGTGTTTGAAGTACCATCAGATTCAATTGAAAGTAGCGCACCTGAAAGCAATCAGATGCTAATTGCTAAAGTAAGCGACAAGTATTTTGGAGACTCAGGCAATCGACAGTTTACCATGAATGATTTAAAAGATTTAACTGATACCTTTAAAGAAATAATCGGTACTCGTTTGGTCTATGTTAAACGTGTTGAGGATGGATGTGTTAAAGTATCATTCGTTATTTTGACATCAAGGAATGTACTACCATTATCTGAAGAACAACTAACAAGAATAAGTGAAATGGGAGTCAAAGTGACAAAACAAATCTACTCAAGAGCACAAATTCCAAAAGGAGAGGAAAATGTAAGTTACCAGATCATTATTTCTCAGTGTATGCTACTGATTCCTTACAAATGAAAATGACTATCCAATTAAGGGTGGTTGACCATGTGGTTGCAAATAAGCATTTTCTTGTTGCATACATCTCATGATCAATCAGCTAGTTTATATATGAACAACTAAAAATGCTGTTACCATCTTGTGGAGTGCTGCCATAATCATCATATGCATGGATAGTCACTTTTCTTTGTGTTGTAACTTCCAAACTGTAGCTGGAATTTTAGACCCCAGTATATGCTAAGGTATAGGTTCTTCTGGATGCTGAACACAGCTATATACACATTATATTTTGCACTATATAGCATGCTTGCAAATTCAATTTTTCATACCATAGAACTCTGCCAATACATTTTGTTAGCCAGGAATAAATAAAAAAAAAAACTTTACGTAGTTCTGTTCCCACCTCTTCCACAGTGCCGTGTGCAAAGCCTGACCTTTGTGCAGTATAAGTGCAGCTTGAGTTATTCCAAAAAGGAATATATATCCAAGGCACCGACACAGAACCAAGCTTGCTATAAATTCAATTTCAACATTGTACAAACAGATTATTGCACAAGAGTGAATTGCTTACTAGTGAGTAAAAATGATAACATGTGTAGTGTGTGAGGAAACAATTGTATATGGCTTCAATTAGTGGTCTGTGGTGTTGTCTAATTACACTACTGTACTGCATTCTTTAGTGCTCTAGCAGTAACCATGGCCAATCACTCTTAACTCTCTTGGCGCATATACATGAAGAGTTGCATGGGGTTTAGTTTTATGTTTGTAGTTAATTTCATGCATTGTTGATGATTTAACCCCTTTTAGATTCTAAATACAACACAGTAAAAACAAATGTGTCGTTTTAACACGCAATCGCGTGTCATTCCATTGTCCTTTCAAACAGCACACCTTACACACGTGTCAAATGTGTTGTGTGCTAAAATAACATATGTGCTACAGTAAAATTGTGTCAAAACAACATACGTGCTATCTCATTTAAAGGAACTGTGTCACTATATAAGCGGTGTTTTGTTGCTAAAAATAAAAATAATGACGTTTTGTGACGTTTTTTGTTGATACGCGGGTACCACGTCCGGGAACGTTTGCATACTACTCCGTGTATTGCGCATTTTGCTTTTACTCGCGTAATAGTACTACGTGGTCAGCTGTTATTACAAGCCTAAGTAGCTCGCGTAATGCGCACTTAATACTGTAAGGTTTCTGTTTACAACCCATTTATAGTAACAAAACACCGCTTATATAGTGACACAGTTCCTTTAATGTGTCAAATAAAAGGTTTTTTTATCACCAAAAAATTTATATGCTTTCAAAAGAGACAAATTGTGTACATATTAAGTACAAAACAAATGTGACCCAACAAAACATTGTGAATAATTATCTAGCTAGCAATTACAGTCAATTATTAGCAAAGTAGTCAGTGGTTACAACTTAAACAAAACCTGCATGGTACTGAATGCAAGTACATGTACATAGAACTAGAGTAAAACTTGTTCAACAGCTATAGTACAAAACATTGTTTACTAACTCAGCCTCGGTACAACCTGGTGGGCGAGGGGGCATGGGAGATACTTTTTGTACTCAATCCTGATGGTCAGCATGACTTGACTGTAGTTAGCCTATACAATGTCATGTGTGTATGTAGAGAGATACTATTGTCATTGATGAAAGTTTGAAAATAAAGTAGATAGAAGGCATCCCAATTAATGCACACTGATACACACAACTCACAACTGATACTGCACACACAACATGATGAAACAGTATCAAAAACATAAAACTATATTGTTAGCTATCACATACCTGCACAGTACTGAGGTGTCATGATGTACTACTGAGTCACACGGTGGCAGCATAGCTTAATGATTGGGACTGAGCTTGGTTGTCAAGACTCAAACACAGCCACAGGGAGTGTTGTTTAATATGACCTTAACAAAGTGACAGATATGGCAGTCAAGTAAATTAACTAGAGTTTAATACTGCTATGACAAGTTATTACTCTTACCTAAAGATTTCATAGCCTCGGTCACTCAGGGCTTCTTTTCAGTCTTCAAAGAAAGTCTCTTGTAGACGCTGATGATCTTCTGTATCATTGTATATAGATGACTCTATCTTTAGACTGCTCTTTCCACCTCTTTGATTCATTGCCAACTGTGAAAGTGTCAAATCAAGTCACAGGCACATTATTAGAGCTGTTTTCAAACAAGCTAAACTTTTCTCACCTCAAATCCTCAAGCTTGTCTTTTTGACTATGTCTTTTTTGAAAACCTAGTCCTTTGCAGCGTTCTTTTTGGAGTTCTGTCCAGTATTTCACTCTCTCCACTTTTTGACACTTTCTAAGAACAAGTTTTCAATGTTTGCTACTGAGCATGCTCAGTAATGACGTAATTCGTTATGATGTAATCACTTGCAAATTCTGTATGTTAGCACTCTAATCATAGATGTCAGAACACTATACACACTAAGCTCAACATACTCACATTAATTTTGATTTAGTATACAATCAGTGAGTGTACCAAGTGACAAATAGAGTGAAATGTAAGCATATGTATGGTACCATAATGTATGCACATAGCTGATGTTGAATTCAGTCACATATAGCTAGTATACTGAATTTGGTTCACATGGAGTATATACCTTTTTGAGCCATGTGACCACATGGTTTGGAGTTGTTGGCTGAAATTATATCAGTGTGTTTGTCTATATATTTATAATAAGATGAGTGTGTTTGTTGAACCTGTCCTCTCAGTTTTAGTGTCTTCGTCATGTGACATAGGAGTGTATAGCTAGTATATTGAATTCGTTTACATGGAGTACCTTTTTGAGGCACATAACCACATGGTTTGGAATTGTAGGCTAAAATTACATCAGTGTGTTTGTCTACATGTTTATAATAAGATGAGTGCGTTTGTTGAACCTGTCCTCTCAGTTTTAGTGTCTTTGTCATGTGACATAGGAGTGTATAGCTAGTGTATTGAATTCGGTTTACATGGAGTACCTTTTTGAGGCATATGACCACATGGTTTGAGTTGTTGGCTGAAAAAGCAACCTTATAAATACATGTTAAAGTACATGAAAATGCTTGTAGAATTACAATAGCTAGTAAGTGGGTAAATTTGAGCTAAGTTGCCTAAATTATTATGTTGCTTGTTGCTTATATATATGCTATAGTTTTCACTAAGTGTACTGCATGGCTCTAATGTAAGTCCCTTGGGATGCTAGTTAGTTGTATGACATTTGTATTTCACTAAATTAAACATTAGCTATTTGCACCACCTAATAAAATGTGAGTACTCAAAACTACACATTGATGATGTGTTGAATTGACACACAAATAGTTAGCATGTGTGTCATTTGGTTGCACATGTGTTAAAACAACACACTTTTTTAGTTTGAAACACCATTGTGGTGAAAATAACACACTTTAGCACTTTTGACACACGTGTAACACGTGTTGAAATGACACACCTGTTTTTACTGTGAATAAATTGCTCCCTGTATAGTGACACAAGAACTACAGCTAGCTGGGAACAATTATCATACTGGTGTACGGTAGTAAATATAGTATAAATGTGCAGACTGTCCCATAGACACAGTACAAAATATTAGCCATTATAAAAAAATTAAACCATCAAAATTATGCATTCTATAAATTCAAATTTAATCAGTAGGTGTACTTTGTTTGATGCTTCTTTTTAATAGTACGTGTGGATGGCACACATCTACTGTAGCAGTATAATAGGCTTGTGTATTATATATACAAGTATTAAAAATTTCAAAAAAATTAGTAGTGTAGGAATGGGCAGTGCGGTAAAAAGTATTAGAACAAGGCATGTCTCAATTTCGGCACATGACTACTTCATTTTTTTTTCTTGATCCTTCATATGGATCCTCAGTGAGTGTTGTAAATGCAATGATCTGTACAATAGCATACTATAGCTTATTTCATTGGTTCAAATTCCTACTAATCAGTCGGCTAAGCAGTGGAGTAAACTATAACAGATAGGTAACTTAAACTGGACTGCTGGGCAAAAGTTGGGCATAATAATGAAGTAGTCATGTGCCGAAATTGAGACATGCTTTGTTCTAATACTTTTTACCGCACTGCCCATTCCTACACTACTAATTTTTTTGAAATTTTTAATACTTGTTCATTCACTTTTTTCAACACTACAGTGTGGAGACCATCAGAGACTGGTTAGTCCCTATAAAAAGCTTGAGTAGCAGCTACAACAGTCATATGCTGGAAGAGGCTAATGCGCATGCGCATAATAATGCCACGTGGATAGACAATTAATGACCTTTGAACTCTACCTACAAAGATGGCTGCATTGTAGTACATGAATTTATACACTAAGTTTCAAAGCTTTCTAGTTTTTGTTTAGGCCTATTTAAGATGAAAACGAGTATCAAGGAATGTAGTACCCATGAAAAGAACTTACTTTGTGCTATCAAAATTGGCTCAGCACTTTCTGGTTCTATGGAAATCCTTTTCAAGTATGTCAGTTAGGAAGTAAGTAAGTACGTACGTTAGCAGAACAAAAATGGCATTATTGTGGCTTCCCACTAGCGCTCTCTACGAGTGCTGAGGAAAGTTTTTGTGAGCTTTAGGCCTTGCATGCAGTTGGTATTCTGTCAATGAGAGCCTCTGAGCACCTTTGAAGGTTTAATTTTGTTTGGCTAGATTTTTATAGTGACCAACATTTTGTATTGTGTCTATGGGACAGTTGGCACCTTCCTACTATACCTACTACCGTACGTATGATATATTGATAGTAGAAACAGGTCAGCTACAACTACACTGTAGTAGTTCACCCATGCATCAGTATAAGTAAGTTGTAAAGTTCCTAGTTGACAATAATTATGCACATGTTTGATGATTAATTTTTTAATATCAAAGCAGTGCTTATAATACATGCAGTAACTGTTAACTTATAATTGCAGAGTGACCCCACTACCAGTCTAAAGTTCCGTCATCCTACAGTGCCTCAGACACACTCTATACAAACAGATCTTCACCATGATTCTGCCCACATAATAGGTTAATATATATATAGAAATACCAAATTAAAATGTATTATTATACTTTAACTTAGCCTATATAATCTTAGACTATCTCTGATAATTATTATTGATCTGTTACTTAAAGTGGTGTCCTGGTCAAAAAACTTTTATTATATAATATTATAGATAATTGGTTTCAGAAATCTATAGAGGGAAGTAGGTCAATTTATTCGCCAAAATTATTCTCTCATTGAGATCTGTTCAATAATCATGTTTCCATAAACAGAGAGGTTAAACTTAGAACTGATTCTGAAAAACCTTAATGTCATTGCATAGCACTTAAAATTGTGTTTAAATAGACCAAGAATGGAACCAATATGGCCGTTCATATCATATATAGGTAAGCATTATGCCTGCAGAACTAAAAGTTATTGGTAACTCAACATTTAGCCGTTTATAGTGAATTTGGTCGACCACAAAGCATTGAGTGAGTATTGTTTACTCTTATTGTTTCTCTAAAGTTTGACTAACGGAGTACAATAGTAGTGTCTTCATCTTGTACTACTGATTTTTTTAATCAATACTCAAGTAGTTTGTATGAATTTGTACGCAATCAAATGAAACCTATGGATCTATATAGCTAGCTATATGTAGTCACAAAAAGTAACTTGTAGTTATATTGGGGATTGGACCACCTGCAGTTAGATTCAATTTGGTGATTCATTTATATCAGATTCTGTGTTGTTTAGATATACTTTACTCAGTATTTTAATAACTTCTTAATTATCATTGTTTTGTTTATAAAGATGAAGCTGATGATTTCTTTGACGTTGTTCTCTACTTGAGGCAACTTGACATCAATCAGGTTAAGCAGCTCGGTAGTCTTCTGGGCTTGGATGCTTTTTCTGTTAACAATATGCAAACTCTGCCTGATGATATGGTGAGAGCATGGCTACGAAAGGTGGGCAATGTGACGGTGAAGAGTGGAGACATACTAACTTGGGAAGTGCTAGCTGAAAAGCTGAAGAAAATGGGTCAAAATGGTGTTGCTGGGAAGATCACAAAAGAGAAGTGTACAAGTATGTTCATTTGTAGTTATTATCAAAACTTTTAAAAGCAATGTTAGAAATATTAATAAGCAAAAATTTTAGTTTCTCACTCATATGGAACAACTGTTAGATTCTTTCTTGAATGTGACATATTAACCAAAGCTTGTAATTAAGTGCAGCTGGCACTGATGTGACTATAGGTATAAATCATACCTTAAGTTTGAGAACCTCTATAATTATGTGCATATTTATTGTAGTCTCTGAGTTATGGGCATCTAAACCTCAGAATACCCACTGCTTTTACTCGGCTAGAAAGCAAAGTGAATTCAATTTATGGTTAGTCCACCTATAAGATTGATCAAGTGATAATTGGTGCCTTCCGCCCATAAAGTAATGTCACATATTCATAATGTTTTTCTTTTATCGTAATATTTATGATTATTATGAGTCATACATTTAACTTCCATTTGACTAGCTATAGAATTATATAAGCATACATTATACCTTTAAACTTTAGTTTAGGTCGTGTAATGTTTTAAGTTAGCTTATATTGTAAACTTCCAACAAAACACTTCCATTATACAACCCTTATGAACTTCATTTGAAGTAATGCAACTATAGTGATGAGTAAANACAACCACGACCATCACTAAAGTACAGCAATCAAGCTCTAAGAGAAGGTATACCATAAATCGACAGATTTAAGTGTTGTTATACACGTAACACGTGTATATATATAGTATCAGTTTCCTTTGTGAAAAGTAAACTTATAATTATTGTACTAACAAAAAGCTATTGTTTTTTCTTGGGTCACTTTCCTAGCATTGTGGTGGAGCTGCCACACGCATGATTTACCCAACAATATTATGTGTAATTGAGTATGTAATTGTACATGTAAATCACATGCCACAAATTGTTTAGAAGTCCTACAAAGTTACATGTGCTATGAGAAGTGCGTGTGTGTGTGTGTGTGTGTGTGTGTGTGTGTGTTATGTACATGTGTGTGTGTGTGT
>CAXIPT010000003.1:2111104-2188604 GCA_964030475.1 Tethya wilhelma | reverse complement strand
TGCTCAAGCATCCACCTCCGGCTCGCGAAAGTGTCATGAGTACCGTATAGCCGGAAAATTTGGCGAGAATTAAATTTGGCGGATTGAGCAAACTTTGAATTTGGCGGATTTTAATTTGGCGGAGCGAGCCGATCACGTGCACAATATGCATACGTATATACGTACGTATACACACACGCACTAAATATTGGCGGATTTTAATTTGGCGCTACTAAGTCTCATCCGCCAATCCGCCAAATTTAATTCCCCGCCAAATTTTCCGGCTATACGGTATAATGATTACTCACTTTGTTTTGGCTGTACATAATATTATATTTATTCACAGTAAAAACTGTTGTGTGCTAGTCACACAACTTGTGTGAAATATGTTGCAAAAGTGCGTTCTGTGACCACATTTTGCAACATATTTAACACAAAAGGTGTGACTAGCACACAACAGTTTTTACAGTTTTTATTATAATTATAATATTATTTATAATATTATAGATTTCAGCGTCTGCAATTAAACACAACAAAATTTTGTACTCTTCTGCATGACATTGTAGTTAAGTTATAAATCAAACTTGCACAGCTGTACAGCAGTCTCTGACAAATTGAATTGAAAATCGAATTGAACTGTCCAACTTGAAAATGTTTCAGGCGCTTTGTGTCTGTTATTTTTTAGGTGCCCTTCTACTTTAAATCCTGGATACGCCCATGAACGTAGCATTGTTAGCAGATTATGGACTGAATAATGTACATAGACAGTCACCACCTCTCCCCATCTACATGTGTATATGCAATAAAATATATAACCTAGTCTCTGGTCTTTGTACATGTGAACTTTTAACCTATTTTATTTGTGCTATGTATACATGTATAAAATTTTATATTATAATATGGGTTTGAAATAATTGTTCAATTTATGTTTCTTTAAAATAAATTGCCTTATTATATTTTTTAGGGGGAAAATGCAGCTTGCCAAACTGGGCATATGTTATCATTATAATAATTGGTGGAGTAATTCTGGCTGTAGCTGTGCCATTTGTTATGGAAAAGCTCGAATACACACAAAAGATTATCAGTGGTCAGTCGGTATAATTATACAGTAAATCGTGATACAGCAAAATGTACCTCAGGGAAATTTGGTCAAAAATTTAATGATCGCAAAAGGTTCATGATCTTCACCATGCCTAGAATAAGTTTTTATTGAAGCCCATTTCTAAGAGTTAATGAAATGGTGATTTTTGTCCAATTATGTATATATTTTTCTTTTTTTTTTGACATGATGTGTATCTAAACTATATTTATGCCTGTTTGCATACTGAGTTTATTTAAACACTAAGAACAATATTAAACATAGTTTTGACTCCTCTGTGTATGTACAAATCCAAGAGTGTCTATATTACATACAAATTTTGGGTTGGCTGGCTTATTGTACGTATTGCTATTGAACGACGTTTATCTCAAAATATATACTACAGATCATGAGTTTCCAATGCTAGTGCACAGTTATTTAAGTTGATTTTTCATTTATTCTTACATTGCACAAATCGATCATTAAAATTCTGTAGGTTCACAAGGTCAAGGCTCCCAGGAGGCTAAGTCCATTAATTCTCAAGAAGACCGTGTCATAGGTCCTAAAGTCAGTTTGGAAGATAGACCAACATTACCTCAATTAAAACAATTCAAGTTAAGTGAACAAGGCCGGACAACGACTAAGAATATTCTACAAGAAATTGGCTTTAAATACAATGATTTTGGAGACTTATTGCTAGAAGATGAACAAGGTACCAAAGTCAGTGTTATTAAACATCAACATAGGAATGAACCTGATCAGGATACAGCCATAAATAGAGATATTGTGATAAAGTGGTTGGACGGAAATGGTAAGCAACCAATAACATGGGAAACATTTATTGATGTGCTGGATGCTATTGGCAAAAAACAACTTGCAAAAGATATGAGAAAAACAATAGAAAGTGGTTTGCTTGTTAAATATGTACCAGTATAATATTATGTAGAAGTTTATTATAGTTTTTATGACATTGTCTATATTCAACTTTTATTTTTGGTTTAAATTAATTTTAATAAGTACTATATTATACAGGTCATGCACAACAAGCTTAATACAATCATGATTATGTATTAAACACCTTCACAGACATGCTTTAGTTTTAGTTGTTTAACTACATTGCATTGTTAACCTTTATAATAATAATTAAGAGCTATTTCAGCAGGATTTGATTGCACTGATCTTGACTGCTTCTTCTTTTCGGTTGTACCCACTCACCAAAGTGAGGAGGAAGAAAAAGCTAGCGCAAAAAAGCAAAAGCAAAAGATTTGCTCAAAAGCAAGCGTGCACGAGGTAATTATGATAGCCATATCTACACAGTGTAGGTTTACATACCATGACATTGAAGCCAAAAGGAGCTTGAGGTCCATGTGGAACTGAATAGCTAGGCTGGGGCCGGGGGCAGCTGGAGAAGGGGGGCCATAGTTGACAGGTGGGCCAGGAGGCTGATAGGAGTATTGTTGTTGGACAGGCGGGGTTGAGGGAACCAGGCATGATGACGCTGATAGGGCTAGTAGAAATTCACACTGGTATAGATTGCCTGGTATACTCCAGAGAGTATTTGCTATGCCAAAGTGAATGCAGAGTGGAAGGGGAGCTCCAAGGCATTAAAGTCTATGCATTGTATTCATTCATTCTCTAACACCAAAACACTGTTACAGTAAACAGGGTCTTCTACAACCATCATCCACATGGCATTATCTTCTCTAGTATTATAGTGCATGTATAAAGGTGCTATATACTCAAGATTTTTTTTTAGCGATTAAGCAGTCTCTGATAGTCTCCACACTATAGTGTTGAAAAAGTGAATGAAGAAGAAGTAAAATTTCAAAAAATTAAGCAGTGTAGGAATGGGCATTGCTCTAAAAAGGATTGGAAAAAGGCATGTCTCAATATCAGCATATGACCGCTTCATTTTTATGCTCAACTCTAGTGATCTTGACTGGCAATCTAGGTAGCTTGTCTTCTACAACTGCTATAGGAATTATACATAGGAATTTATATTGAAAATTGAACCATTATGAATAATATGACAATAATTAAGCTATTATGATACTATGAGTGCTAAAGAAAGTATGGAATTTGTAATCAGTCAGTGAAAGTCTCTGAGCAAGTATAAAGGGTGAAGTTTTGCACTACCGTATACGTATGATCATTGATGGTGCTAACTCTTTTTTGTTGTACAACAAATCACTAACGAACAATGCATGAAGTTTGTATAGTTAGTCAAGAAATAGGCCATAGACATCACTTGCATCACAAAAGCAAATCCTGGCGATTTCCCCCCTCACATAGCCAGTAGTCTCTTGAATATCTTCCTTGACAACAAAGAGAATGAGATGATTCTTCACAGATACCAATCAGAGGAACTCCTGCATGGGGCACTTATCAAAGGCAATCAAGTCACACACGCTGGTAAACAACCAAAACTGTGTAGGATGGACTTGTTGAGAACAAACATGACGGGCAAGAATAACAAGGGATTGACATAGTTCGGCCGAAGCAGCTTTAAATGCACAACACAGTCTTCTCAACCATGCACATCAAGACTAGTAGTACCCCATTATTATATGACGGGGGCCAAGTAAGGCCTACATTGTCCAAACTATAACAAATATTTAAATCCTTTTAGTGTGCTGAATGAAATAGTAAGGGTTACAGCCTTCTCCAACCCTCCTAGGCTCAATCATCTTTTAAATAGTCTTTATAGAGCAGTTGCCCTTAACAATGTTTGTAGTTTGTGCCCTTCTGTCTCCATAGTTCTAACCAATTAATTTCTATTGTGAGAGTGCTGAACTGTATTTAGGAAAGATTGCTTTGCATTCAAAAGAGGCTACTACTCAGGTGATTCCTTAGCTATGCCTTTCTATGCCTTAGCTAGTCACAAGACTTGATGCCTTGAAATAAGCTGTGTATAATGAGGTCAAGCAAATATGGTATGTGGATAATGCTTCACCCGCAGGCATGCAAGATATCCAGTCTGAGAAAATAGTGGGATGAACTCCCTACTATTGGGCCTTCTTATGGTTACTTTTAGAATGGTATGTGGTTGGTCATTAAACATGGATATATCTAACCTTGAGCTCTTGAGTTTATGGTGACACAGAAGTCAACATCACTACTGATTGAAGAACTGCTCTAGGCGCACTTGTTGGAACACAGGAGTTTGTGAAAATTATGTCAACTTAGCCAAAGCGCAAGTCTGGGTGGATGATGTTCTCCACTTTTGCTGACAGTCAACCACATGCAGTTTATGCATGGTGCTTTTACACATGGTCTTACAAGCAAGTGGGATATTGTTTGTTGAGGACCACACCAGGCATTAAGCTGGGCTTTAAGCATGTAATCACACACACACGCACACACACACACACACACACACACACTTTACTCATCACTATAGTTGCATTACTTCAAATGAAGTTCATAAGGGCTGTATAATGGAAGTGTTTTCTTGGATGTTTACAATGTGACTTTTTTCAAAGTAAATCACATGCTGTTAAGTAAACAGAACTGCACATGTAATACTATTCCACTAGTAACATAAAAACACACAAATGAATTTGTTGAACTACTACTGTTGCTTAACAACTTGAAACAAACATACACAGTTGGGTGTGTAAGGTCTCGTACTACCCCCAACTCAGTCCACTAGGAGACAATTGAGCAGGAGGCTGAGGTGGTAAATATATACTTCGGTATCTGCTCAGGCAATGTGCCTGTACAGTCAACCCACCCAGGCCCGTAACCCCGTCCGCCGGGGATCTCTCAGCATTCAATTCATGCAGTTAGCATGTCAACTCGACTGGGAGTTTTGAATATTAGGAATCGATAGAAAGCTTTTCAACAGGTTACTCTGGTCTTGTTGAACAGATCCTCTCTCAGAGGGATGATTACTCATATGAAGTGCTATAGCAAAATATGATATCAAAACCAAGACGAGAAGAAAGGTGAGCGAGCAGCATCATTAATATAGAGTAATTCTTTAATTCCTATTCTGATTACAATGGTGCTAACTCTAAGTTATCATACGTACGGTACCGGGCGGCACCTATATTTGGACGATCGCACGGCCACTCTTCAAAAGGGAAGCCGATGTCTATGCCATTACTATTGACTACTAGGTGGTATCTATGCATACACCAACTTTGAACTTCAGACACTGCCTACACACGAGAGAAATACAGCGATTTGCAATAATTTTGGATAGATGCGCATTCAGAAATCAATAATCGATTTTCACAGATTTTTTATTATTTGACACATCTCACACAATTGTGCCTCTGGAAGTGTTCGCTCTGAGTACCATAGGCCTCTTAGATCCTATCTCTGATAGATCTATCACACTATAAACGTTAAACTTTTACTTTGGACTAGACACGTGCAGCGCTATAGAGACACGTGGATCTAGATCCGTTGGGTTTTTGAAAAATGGTAAGTTAATTTTGTGAAATGGTTTACAATAGAATGAAAAAAAGTTATGTCAATGCTTTTCACATTTAGGAGGCTGCTGATCTTCCCCTAAAAGACCGGATTTTCACGAGTAGATATATATAGAACTGATCCAGAATGCAGGCTATTTGTAGGAAGACCACTTAAGTACAAAGCATGGAGTGAGCCTGATCTGTATCAAGCATATTTGATGTGCGTTGAGCAAAGTGTCTCCATCCAAAGAGCTGCAGATCATTATCATGTACCAAAATCTACCCTTCATGATAGGATCAGTGGAAAGACTTCTTTTGGTAAGAAGAGTACTAGTGGTCCACCCAAGTTGCTAACTGATGAAGAAGAGTTGGAGATAGTAGAGTTTTTGTCAGAGTGTGCAGCAATTGGCAATGCCAAGTCTAAACAGTACTAGCTCTTGTCCGTTTGGTAGTTAAGGCAAAGGGCCAGCCATCCCCAGTATGATTTGTCTCTCACAATTCAGAGGCCAAATCCCATGCAGTTTCTGAAAACCCGCAATGGCAATGGCATGAGTAACAGACTTGTACCAAGACTGACAATTGTTCTCCCTATTGATGTTGGTTGCAGGTTGCCACTGATGCCAAACAAGGCACGTTTAAGATTTGTACCGATGCTCACCAGTCCATCTAAGACCAGACACAGAAGTAAAGTTGAGATAAGGGTCATTCCATGTGAGATCAACATGAAAAATGACAGACCCTCTTGGATTTCCTTGATAATTGGTACATGTGTAGAGGGTCCTAGGACATCAATCCAGTATGAATAATTTTGGTTGATATTGTATGGCTTCTGAGATATACGCAATTAAAGTTGCCATTTTTTTGAGATTTTTTGTCTACCTTGCTACCTTTAACTGAAATTTTCTCGAAAGTAGATCAATTTCATGAAAAACTAATATGATAATGTTGTACCACATGCAGTAAGCTTTCATTTCATGTACTTGAAAGGTTTCCCAGACGATAGTAGGTCAAAGGTCAAACATCGTCATAATTAGATTCGCTTTTTGAACAGTTCGGGATATTTCAATTTTTTTCATACTTTAATATAATGTTGCTATGGTATCACTCTTCAAACACCAGAAGTTTAGTTATGGGACCAAAATGGGTTCAAGAGATATGATGTCTTATGTATGTGGTTGTACATTCTAATATTTTAATGTGATCAAAATAACTGTAATCTTGATTATGAAATGGTTTTAGTTTAGCTGTAGAAGCTCTGCTATCTTCTTGAAGTATGTTGTATGTACATCCAGTGGTAGTTCTAGGTTCAACGAGAGTTAAAATACTTGACAAAGGCAATGTGATAACATCTCGTGCTGTGGGATATGTGTGTGTATTATCGGCTAGGCCCATGTGGATGAAGAAGAGAGAGGTATAACTTCAGCATTGTCAACATCCTTCCCCAACACACATGTCAGCCACCAAACACTTGCATGGACACAGGGTATACATACCCTGACACCTGCTCCATTTCCAAATCCTCAGCATATTGCGCACCCTACCTGGTAAGCCTCATCAATAGGGTGGGGCTGGTCGGGATTGGATGCCATCAAACGTGTTGCAACAAGGAACTAAAAACTTCTGAAGACTATGTGAAACAAGTTAGAGATAGTATCCAAAATGTACTTAAGTGTTGTAGAGGCTATTGCTCACGAGAATGGTATACAAGCAATTCAGCTCCTGACCCTATATTTTTCAAAACACAATTTCATAGAAACGATAAATTTCTGCAGAAAGAAAACTCACAGAAACTTTCCAAAGTGCTCTTCAAAAAATGCTGCTAGTGGGAAGTTTAACCAGTGTAATTTTGTTCTCTTTCTGAGTTTCTTCCAAGGGTGTAGTATTTTCCAACAAACGCTGTCGAATAGAGTTGGACTGTAAACCTGTAATGAAGGCGTCACATACTGCCTCGTCCCTGTACACACTAGCCGTGACATCCTTGAACTTGCAATCCTTGGCAAGGGTCTTGAGGGCCTGGAGGAATTCATCCATTGACTCCCCACTCTTCTTTCGTCTGGTGGCTAATAGATGACGGGCAAATACTTCATTAGTGGGCTTTATATAGAGTGCCTTCAAGGAGGCAATGGCCTGTTCGTAGCTCTCACATTGCTCAATGTATTCGAATATCTGCTGGCTAACGTAGTTAGCCAGTACCTGTAGTTTGTTGAGGCCTTCTCGTGGGAGAGCGGAGACAAAGTTCTCAAAGGTGCGGATCCAGTGCAGCCAGTCCTTGAAGGCTCCTCAGCTGCGCTTGAGCTCGGGTCAGTGTCTAATCTGGCGGGCTTCAAGAACTTGTCCATAGTTATATTATAGTTGCTAAAATTGTTATAGAAATGTTCATATGTTAGAAAGAGATACGCCTCGGAAACGAGGCTTTTAGCAACTATAATATGACCGATAACAGGTAAAGGGTGGTACAATATAAATGATGCATAGCATGAATCAAATAATAACAGTAATTGTTCATATAGTTCCACATCAGGGTCCTTCGTTCAGTCCAGCTGCAAAAGTCCAAATATGCTCTCAGTTACCATATAGACCATGAGTGAGACTTACACCATCTACATTATGCAACTATCATAAAGGGATGATTCAAATGCAGCAACGTCTCCAACTTGATACGCTTTAATCCTTCCACACACTTGACTATACTCCGAACCTCCAACACTGAATTTAGTAGATGAACAATATTGATAAGAGTCTAGTTGTGGTGTACATGTTCGTTTGAACATTAAGCTTGTGTTAAGTCCAGGAGGACAGTTATAGTTGGTATCATTCATGATCACCACATGTTTCCATCCTGGTGTGCCATTGCAAGAGTACAGTGTATTAGTCTCTTCAGTTGTAGGCTCCGACTGGTTTGAAATAACTGTACTATTCTTTTCAGTTGTAGGCTCTGACTGAGTTGATAACTGTACTGGTCACTCCAGTCGTAGTCTGCATCACAGTTAACCAAGTTGAAGTGTAGTTCTCTAGAATTGATCTCACTTCCTCCTTTATATGGTTTATTGCCATTTCTTTTTCCTTAGGATAGGGACACATCCCAGTTTCGCTTACAATGCTGATTATTTTCATTGTAGATACTTCTTGCGAAAAGGTTTCAGTTATCATAAGGATAACGAAAAGGTTTCAGTTATCGTAAGGATAACGGCTGTAAGAAGGATAAAATTCACCATATTTTGTGACACTAGCTGTAAGGTTGCTTAAGCAAACAGTGACGTGTTTAGATTTAATGCTATGATCATTCAGGATGTATTTAAAGAGGAAGTAACTTATAATTGTTGAAGATTTCCAGTTCATTGGGGACATGCAAACCTGACATGATTGAGTCTCATTTATCCAATAAAATTAGGAGTACATGACTCAATAATTGATTAGAGGGAAACAGGACACTTATAATGGAAATAGTTGATTTAGGAGCTAGAAACTTAGATGTGAACAACATGCACTTACTACATTATGTGCTATACGTATCTATGTATCTGACAGTGAATTTGAGAAACCTGATCCCCATACATATTGATCGGTGTGGTAGGAAACTTAACGGCTTTTCTGTCTACAGAAAGGAATAAAAATAATTCTGATTTGCTCTGTTAAATTTGAGGCTTCTATTCAAGGACTAGATCAATACACTGTCATTTTTTCTTAACAGAACGTCATGTATGTGACATTGTACCTCATGCCTATTCACACATCTGACTGCATCAGTGTGCAAAGTTTGGTTGCGTATGAATCAAGCAACTTAATTGATAGAGTGTTCCAGTTGAGTGGGGTGAAACATGGTATTATGACTTTAATGTGCATGGTGTATGATGGGTCGACTCAATCATGCAATTTATTTGAAAAAATGTACCAGTACATGACTCAATAATTAATAACAGAGAAACATGACTCTAATGATGGGTGTAATACGAATATAATAGCAAAGTTAATTTGGGAGCTAGAAACCTGACTTGACAAGGCAGGTGTGGTGTGAAGCTAATGAAAAACTGTATGTATGATGATGAATCATATAAAGTGTGTGCAATCACGCAATGCAATGTCTAGCTACGTATCTGATAGTTAATAAGGAGAAACCTGACCTCCAGTAGGACATTATATACATGTGGGTGGGGTGCCAAATTAGACTTAGCTTAATAGCTTTTATCTCTACAGAGAAAGGATTACTGATTGCCAAAATAATTTTTATTGCTCTGTTGATTTGAGGCTTCCATTAGATCGAGTCCTGCGTCATCTTCAATCACATGAATGACAATGATTAGTGGTGCATGCGCAGTTAGGCTTACAATGACATTGTCTGTCCAGAGAAACACTTAAGAATGCCAACAGTAAAAAAACAGTGATATGTACATTATAGTAAGCTTGCTAAAAACTGCCTCAATTAATGCTGCATGAGAAATCACTATTTTTTTACACTTTTCAAATGGCCAATGGTATGCAATGCATATCTATACTACATTATATGTATGTGACTGCCGGTCCATGTGCCCAGTCCATGGCCTTGTTAAGCCCAAATTCTAAAAATGGACTGGTTGTGCCAACCATGCACAATTCACTAGCTCCTCAATGCTCATCATACAAATAAAACTAACGTATAACAGGCCCTTAGGCACTACCAACCTTGCAAGTGCCCACATTCCCTTGCTGAGACTCCACCACAACCACATATCCTAGTGCCAGTACCGCAATACTGGACGAGGAAAAATAACTTACTACAGACGTCATCATTAATTTTTATTACTTGTCCATTCAACACTACAGTATGGAGACTGTCAGAGACGGGATAGTCCCTACAAAAAGCTTGAGAAGCAGCTTTATGCACTTCGGAGTGCTAGAAGACACTAATGTACATGGGCATGGGCATAAAATGCCACGTGGATAGATAATGACCTTTGAACTCTACCTACAAAAGATGGCTACATTGTAGCACATGAATTTATACGCTAATTAAGTTTCAAAGCTTTCTAGTTTTTGTTTAGGCCTATTTATGATGAAAATGAGTATCAAGGAATGTAGTACCAATGAAAAAAAACATACTTTGTGCTTTCAAAACACATTCTGGTTCTCTGAAAATACTTTTCAAGTAAGTACGTCAGTTAGGAAGTACATAAATTAGAAGAACAAATATGGCATTATGGTGGCTTCTCACTAGCGCTATCTATGAATGCTGCAAAAGGTTTTAGTGAGTTTTAGCACTTGCATGCAGTTCGTAATCTGTCAGGGCAGCTTCTGAGCAATTTATAGATTTAGTTTTGTTTGACTAGACTTTTATGGTTGCCAACATTTTGTATTGTGTCTATGAGACAGTCGTTCCATTCCTACTATACATATACTACCATATGTATGATAAACAGGAAAGTGACAGATGCATATCATATGTACGGTAGTAGCTACGTATAGTAGGAATGGGCCGACTGTTCCATTGACACAATACAAAATGTTCATGCTTATAAACTTTCAGGGAAAGAAAGGTAAGCCTTCAAATGCATTTAATAGCCTCCCCCAGACAGTTCACTTACTGTATTAACCAAGAAAACAGGTCTAGAGAACTCTGGAGGGATCGCTGGCAGGAAGCCACAAGAGTGCAATTTTGTTCTCCTTCCTTCCTAACTGGCTTATACAAGTAGTAAAAATTTTAAAAAAAAAAATAAGGACTAGTACTGTAGGAATGGGCAGTGCTATTGGAACAAGGGGTTTGTCTCAATTTTGGGCACATTACTACATTTTCATTTTTGATCTCTCAATTTATTGTCGTGGAATGTTGTGAATCATCTGTATAGATGAATATAATATTATCACCAACAGTATCACAATACTATAAATGGTTCAAAATCTTACCAATCTTATCACTTGACTACTGAATCTGTAATAAAGTCATGGTAGCAGGAAGGATCAGCTAGATTATACTGACCACCACATAAACACACAAAAAAATGAAGTGGTCATGTGCCCGAAATTGAGACATACCTTGTTCCAATACTTTTTACAGCACTGCCCATTCCTACAGTCCTTATTTTTTTGAAATTTTTACTACTTGTTAATTCACTTTTTTCAACACTACAGTGTGAAGACTGTTAGAGACTGGTTAGTCCCTACAAAAGTTTGAGAAGCAGCTACATGAATAATTTGTAATGCTTGAGTAATTAATGCGCATGCCCATTAAATGCCATGTGCACTGGATAGATAGTGACCTTTGAACTCTACTTACAAGAAGATTGCTACGTTGAAGTACATGAATTTTTACGCTAAGTTTCAAAGCTTTCTAGTTTTTATTCAGTGTGATGAAAACGAGTATCAAGGAACGTAGTTCCCTTGAAACGGACTTACCTTGTGCTGTCAAGTTAGCTCAGCACTTTCTGGTTCTCTGGAAACTGTGTTCAAGTAAGTCAGTTAGGCATAGGCTTGTTAGTAAAACCATTGCTAAAACACCTAAAATAACTGAAGACTGCCAAGCCTCAAATTTTCTCTATCTTCTATCATGGCTCAAAGACTGTTCCATTTTAGAAGCTACTTGGTATCTGTGTCTTCATGCGCTTTTGGTATCGGTTTTTCGTGTCTTTCCTTGGAGGCTAGATTCAAGGCGAAAAGCCAGGGGCGTAGCTAGCATTGGGCTCGAGGGGCTCGAGCCCCCCCTTTCTTGCTGACCGGAAGTAAAATTATTACCAATTATTAGTAAATTTCTATTGTAAACGATGCCTTTGTCAGCAGTAAGCCCATACAAAATAGTTGGCTGACACTTCTTACATTGCTAGCTGTCGTTTCTACCGTTTTCCAAGCTACCAGCTTCTTGAATCGCTCGGAATCGCTGGATTGCACGATAGCAAAGAAGGGTCAAAGGTCGGGAAATCGATCACGTGCGCTAAATAGTGGGCGTGGCACCTTAAAATTTTCGCGCGCTTCGCGCACAGAAAACATTCAGCACCCCCTTCTTTGCAATCCTGGCTACGCCCCTGAAAGCGCATTCGTCTGTAATTCATTTCTATGCTTATGCATAATTTTTTAGCAAGNTTGGAGACGTACGTTGCTGCATTTGAATCATCCCTTTATGATAGTAGTATCGACTTGCATTATGTAAAATGGACTTTTGCAGCTGGACTGAACGAAGGACCAACTAGTCTCTATCTTAGAGAGCAGTGTATTTGTGAAAATTCTTCTGGACCTGTATCTCCTCCTCCATTCGTTGGTAGTGACTATTTCTGTGAGAGTGGCTTGAACACTGAATTCGATCCTATACTCCACAAAAATTAACTTTTTCCTGATGACCCCCTCTGGGATGGACAGGGCTGTTTATCATCTAGCACATGCTGTCAGCTCAACCACCCTCCATGGTTCACAAAAAAACCTACCAAACCCTACAGCGGATGATATTGAGTTACGTTCCTGCGTTTCTTACTCATTTTGGGGTAATCTAGCAATTCAGATAATTGAACTGTATGTGCAGTAAAAATTGTAATTGTAAAGGCTTGACAAACTTTATGACAGTTATTTGTATCCTTTTGAGTTTTGTGATAATTCTTAACGATATCCCCACCCCCAAATTTTTTTTCATAATTTATTATACTCACATAAGTAATGATTATTGAATTTCTTGTCGAGATTCATTACTAAGGAAAATTTATAGATCTGCATTATACTTCTGTTAATTATAAAGATCATACGTCATATTAAGCCACAAAATTTATTCACATACATTGTACTAAAATTTTCATAACCAGTGTAGGAATGGGCATTGCTCTAAAAGTCTCTCCAAAAAACAGTGTACATCAGATGTGCATATTACGTATAGTAGCTATAGGAATGGGCTGTCTGTCCCATAGACACAAAATGTTGGTCACCATGAAAATCTTCTCAAACAAAATTAAACTTTAAAAGTTGTTCAGAGGCTCTCACTAACAGATTACCAACTGCTTGCAAGACTTGAAACTCCCAAAAATTTCCTCAGCACTCGTAGAGAGCGCTAGTGGGAAGCCACCATAGTGCCAATTATTGTTCTTCTAACTTACGTACGTACGTACGTACGTCTGACTTACTTGAAAAGCATTTCCAGAGAACTAGAATATGTTGAGCCAACTTTGACAGCACAAAGTAAGTTCTTTTCATAGGCACTACATTCCTTGATACTCGTTTTCAACACAAAAGAGCTTAGAAAGCTTTGAAACTGAGAGTATAAATTCATGTACTTCAATGTAGCCATCATCTTGTAGAGTTCAAAGGTCATTATCCATGTGGCATTATTATGCCATAAATACTATTATACGTACGGTGGTACGTATAGTAAGAATGGGCCGACTGTCCCATTGACACAATACAAAATGTTCATGCTTATAAACTTTCAGGGAAAGAAAGGTAAGCCTTCAAATGCATTTAATAGCCTCCCCCAGACAGTTTACTTACTGNCATGTGCATTTTTAGCCTTTGTAATAATTATATGTATTATTTTATTATGTTTTAAAATGCTTGTTTGTGTAGGATACAGATGCATCATTTACGTTTTTTTTGAATAAGTTATCTTCGTAAACTTGCCTTATATTTTTAGGAAAAAAATGCAGCTTGCCAAACTGGGCATATTTTATGATTATAATAATCAGTGGAATAATTGTGGCTGTAGCTGTGCAGCCATTTGTGTTGGAGAAGACCGAGAGCACACAGGAGACTATCAGTGGTCAGTCAGTAATAGTAATTCATGATGATTATTGTACCTCAGGAAATTTTTGTCAAAAATTGAATCATCAATTGTTCACCATGCCTGCATTAAGTTTATAATTATTTAAGCCTACTTTTAAGAGCTAATGTTTCTTGTCCAATTTTATTTTTTCTTTAACTTTTGAATGCCAAGCAAAGAGGGTAATTGATTCTCTCTCTCTTTTTATTATTATTATTTTTTGTAGAATGTGTATCTTAACAATGCCTATTTGCATACTGAGTTTATTTAAAAACCAAGAACAAAATTAAACATAGTTTTGACTCCTCTGTGTATGTATGAATCCAAGAGTGTCTATATTATAGAAATTTTTGGGTTAGCTGGCCTATTATGCGTATAGGACCTTATACTTTTGAATGATGTCTAAAAATTATCTCAAAATACTACAGATCATGAGTTAATTTCCAATGCCAGTGCACAGTTATTTAAGTTGATTTTCCGTTTAATAATATTCTTACATTGCACAAATCGATCATTAAAATTCTGTAGGTTCACACGGTCAATGCTCCCGGGAGGCTAAGTCCATTAATTCTCAAGAAGACCGTGTCATAGGTCCTAAAGTCAGTTTGGAAGATAGACCAACATTACCTCAATTAAAACAATTCAAGTTAAGTGAACAAGGCCGGACAACGACTAAGAATATTCTACAAGAAATTGGCTTTAAATACAATGATTTTGGAGACTTATTGCTGGAAGATGAACAAGGTACCAAAGTCAGTGCTATTAAACATCAACATAGGAACGAACCTGATCAGGATACAGCCATAAATAGAGATATTGTAATAAAGTGGTTGGACGGAAATGGTAAGCAACCGATAACATGGGAAACATTTATTGATGTGCTGGATGCTATCGGCAAAAAACAACTTGCTAAAGATATGAGAAAAACAATAGAAAGTGGTTTGCTTGTTAACTGAATAGAATTTTGTTAAATTTCTTGTATATTCACATAAATATGTACCAGTATTGTGTAGAAGTTTATTATAATTTTTATGACATTGTCTATACTCAAATTTTATCTTTGGTTTAAATTAACTTTTAATAAGTACTATATTATATATACAGGTCATGCACAACAAGCTTAATACAATATTATGTATTAAACACCTTCACAGACAATGTCATGCTTTAGTTTTATATAGTTGTTTAACTACGTATACATGGCATTGATAATATATTTCAGCAGGATTTGCATGATTGCACTGATCTTGACTGCTTCTTCTTTTCAGTTGTACCCACTCACCGTGAGTAAGGAGCCGAGGATGAAAAGCGCAAAAAAGCAAAAGCAAAAGATTTGCTCAAGCGTGCATGAGGTAATTGTAATTAATTTATTATGATAGCTATATCTACCGTGGCACAGTGTAGGTTTACATAATTGAAGCCAAAAGGAGCTTGCGGCATGAGGTCCCTGTGGTACTGAGTAGCTAGGCTGGGGCTGGGGGCAGCGGGAGGAGGGGGGCCATAGTTGACAGGTGGGCCAGGAGGCTAACATGATAGGAGTATTGTTGTTGGAGGGGTTGAGGGAACTAGCCATGATGGCGCTGTTGGGGCTATAGCTAGTAAAAAAATTCACACTGGTAGATTGCCTGGTACTCCAAAGAGTATTTGCGCATGCTATGCCCAAGTGGATGCAGAGTGGAACGGGAGCTCCAAGGCATTGAAGTCTATATGCATTCTACTCATTCTTTAACACCAAAACACTATATACACAGGGTCTTTTACAACCATCATCCAGTACATGGCATTAGCTTCTCTAGTATTATAGTGCATGTATAAAGGTGCTACTCAAGATTGTTTTTAGCGATTAACCAGTCTCTGATAGTCTCCACACTATAGTGTTGAAAAAGTGAATGAAGCAGAAATAAAATTCAAAAAATTAAGCAGTGTAGGATAGGCAGTGTGCTCTAAAAAGGATTGGAAGAAGGCATGTCTCAATATCAGCACATGACTGCTTCATTTTTATGCTCAACTCTACTGGCAATCTAGGTAACTTGTCTTCCGTATATAATACTCAACTGCTATAGGAATACATAGGAATTTATATATACATATATACAAAATTGAACCATTATGAATAGTATGACAATAATTAAGCTATTGTGATACTACGAGTGCTGAAGAAAGTATGGAATTTGTAATCAGTCTCTGGGCAAGTATGAAGGGTGAAGTTTTGCACTGCCTACCGTACACATATGATCATTGATGGCACTAACTCTTTTTTTTTGTGCAACAAATTGAACAATGCACGAAGTATGTAGTTAGTCAAATAAATAGGCCATAATTATGTAAGACATCACATCCATCACAAAACAAATTTTCCATATCATTATGATCATTTTTTCCAACCATGCACATCAAAGAGCAGTAGTACCCCATTATTATATGACTGGGGGCCAAATGAGGCCTACGTTGTCCAAAATATAACTGTAAAGACATTAATAGACTAGAATACCAGGAACTGACCTTTGAACCCCAAGCTATGTACCATGTGTTTGTAGCTAAGATAGGATGGTCTAGAATATTATATTATCTATTATAGTCTGATTTTCTATTTGTTGATTGTACTAATAAAAAGTGTCGTTCATAATCAGAGGTAGCTGAACTGGCCTCTAGCTCGGTGGGGTTCATACATGGCGATGTGAACAGCTGCTCTTTAATTGGAATCAATCAGTGATGGCAAATGTATTTCATACAAGCGATCTACCCAAGCTAGATCCTGACCTCGATAAAGGAACGGACTTCCATGCATCATATTTTGCTATAGCACTTCATACGAGTAATTGTCACTCTGGGAGAGGATCTGTTCAACAAGACCAGAGTATAACCTAAGCTTTCTATCAATTCCTAATATTCAAAACTCCCAGTCGAGTTGACATGCTAACTGAAGTCCTTTTTGATTATTTGGGGCATCTCTCCCAGACTGTTATAGTTTTGGGAAAAGGCGGGCTCTAATTACATCTTCTAAAGGCTTAAAGCCCAGCTTATAATGCCTGCATGGTGTGGTCATTAATTAACAAATAATCCCATGGACTTTCTTGGGAGACCATGTGTAAAAAGGGCCATAAACCGCATGTGGTTGACTGTCAGCAAAGTGGAGAACATCACCCAGTCTAACACTTTATAGCTTTGACATAACTTTCAATGAGCTCCTGTGTATAAGTCCCCTAGAGCAGTTCTTCAATTAGTGATGTTGACATCTGTGTCACCATAAACTCAAGAGGTGAGACAGTCGTCTCTAGTGACCAACCACCACTCTAAGGCATTCACAAAGTAACCATAAGAAGGCCCAATAGAAAGCTTTTTCTCAGACTGGATATCTTGCCTGCCGCTAAAGCATCATCCACATGTACCATATTTGCTTCACCTCATTATCCACAGCTTATTTCAAGGCATCAATTAGTTGTTTTGTGACTAAGGCATAGAAAGACATAGCTTAGTGATCACCCAAGTATAGTACCCACTTTTGAATGCAGAGCGATCTTTCGTAAATACAGTTCAGAACTCTCACGAAAGAAATTGGTTACAAGAAGGGCACAAACTACAAACATTGTTAAGGGCAACTCCTCTATGAAGACTATTTTATTACAAGAATTGGACAAGGCTGTAACCCTTACTATTGCATTCAGCACACTAAGAGGATTCAAACCACACACCGAGGCAAATACGTGTACATCTTTCTTGGCTATCCTGCCTTGCAAGTGAAATGTGACTTTAGGGATTTTCCCAAATAGTTGTAAGGTGTTTCCATTGACTGCTCTTGGGGTGACATCCGAGTAGGCCAGATTGTCCATTCACTCATTCAAAGCTTTGACAAACTTTAGTCCTGCTGCACAAATGTCTGCTTCAAAGTCAGGTGGACGCTGATGTGGGCTTCTCCGTAATGGGTGGTTGCCTGAACACAGATGGTTGGGGCTTGGTTGAATAAGGTCTCGTTGACATGGGATTCTTGGTACACGCTAAGCGTGTTTGCTTGGGCAGGAGAGGTGTGGTCTGTTTCTGGCGACAAACTCTTTCAAAGTGACCAGTCTTTCCACAGTTACGGCAAGTTTGATTGAATGCTGGGCAGTTCTTTCTGCCACCTGGGTGTAGTTTGTTGCCACATCCGGGGCAAGCACTGCATGTTGGGTTGTTGGAGACACGGAGTGCGTCTATTTCTGATGTTTTTATTTCATGTTGAGACTGCTTTACTGATTCGAGGCCACGGCATTTGGTAATAGCGTGAGGTCTTTGGTCTGGAGTAGTTTTTGAATAATTTCGCCATCTTGGAGGCCTTCAATAATCTGGTCCCAGATTGCCTTTTGGAGGTATTGTTGCGGAAATTGCAAGTTTTAGCTAGCTCTTTCATAGCTACAAGGTAGTCATCAAAAGATTTTCCAACCTAGCTGTTGTGTACGTTGCCAAAGGTTGCGTCGTTCGATAGTTTCATTGACTTGCCCTTGTACATATTGTTTCAAGGCAGCGATGATCTGTGCCTGGTCTTTCTTCTGTGCTGCAGTTAGACCGAGGTTTTCGACGATGGTGAGTGTTTTCTCTCGAGAAGTACAGCTGTAGTGCTTGTACCATTTTTGCCACTGATTCGCTACTCAGGGCAGAGAAGGAGCGATAGGCCAGCCATTGCTGGTGCCATATCAAAACCAAGACGAGAGGTCAAGGTGAGCAAGCGGTGTTATTAATATAGAGAATCCTTTAATTCCTATATGCAATGGATTTCTCAAGAGAAAAGGGGCGTCTAGTTGGTTGACTGTGCTTTCCTTAGAGGAACATGGCTGTGCTTTGCATAAATAAGCGTTAAGGGATGTAATTACATTGAGATATGGTTAGCTTCCTTCCAACCTACCGAAGAACTGTCCCTGGATGTGGACATGCACTCTCTTGTCCTCACAACTGAACATCTTACTGCAGATTTACTTACGGAAACCTGATGATGTTGTGCTGTTGAACCAGCCTACTCTTCAGCCTGTATCTAGTGAAAGATTTCAAAGTCCTTCCATGAACATTGAGGATTGATGGTGTTTGCTCTGTTACTTCGACCACAATCGTATATTATAATATTTATAGTAAAAATTTTTAAAAAAAATAAGTAGTGTAGGAATGGGCAGTGCGGTAAAATTATTGGAACAAGGTAGGGTCTCAGTTTCGGCACATGACTACTTCATTTTTATTTTTTAACCCTCATATGGATTTTTCAGTGTCGTGTTGCAATAATCTGTACACTATAATAGTACCATAGCTTATCATAATTATTGCATTGGTTCACTATTATATGGCTAAGCAATGGAGTAAACTATAATAGACAGGTATATAACCTGCTGGCCGAGAGTTGGGCATAAAAATGAAGTAGTCATGTGCCGAAACTGAGACCCTATACCTTGTTCCAATACTTTTTACCACACTGCCCATTCTTGCACTACTTATTCTTTTTTTTCAAAATTTTTACTACTTGTTTATCGATCATTCACTTTTACAAAACTGATCAGAAAAGTTTCGGCAAAGTTTAAGTCTTTCATGCAGTTGGTTTTCTGTAAAGGAGAGCCATTGAGACAAGTTTGAAGCCTCTACTTGGTGTTGTTAGATTTTTATGGCAATAAATATTTTGTATTGTGTCTATGGGACAGTCGGCTCATTCCTACTATACGTATTACCGTACGTATGATGATAATGCATGCTCACGTACATTTTATTCTCTAAATCAATGCAACTCTAACTGTTTCTCACGTTATTTTTTATTAAAACATGACAATCTATATATCATTTGAAAGCTCTTTTTATGCTGATTCCAATAGTGCTAATTTCTCTTTGGTATTCCAAATCACCTAAAAACAATATATGAAGTATATCAAAGGACGCCATTAATATTGGTGTCTAGGAAGGTTCGACAAAACTGTGACCATTACTATTTCATTTAGTACACTTAAAAAGTATTGGAACAAGGTATGTCTCAATTTCGGGCACATGACCACTTCATTTTTTGTGTGTTCATGTGGTGGCCAGTATAATCTAGCTGATCCTTCCTGCTACCATGACTTTATTATGGATTCAGTAGCCGAGTGATAAGATTGGCAAGATTTTGAACCATTATAGTATTGTGATACAGATGATTCACAACATTCCACGACAATAAATTGAGAGATCAAAAATGAAAATGAAGTAGTCATGTGCCCGAATTTGAGACAAACCTTGTTCCAATACTTTTTACAGCACTGCCCATTCCTACAGTCCTTATTTTTTTGAAATTTTTACTACTTGTATAAGTCAGTTAGGAAGGAAGGAGAACAAAATTGCACTCTTGTGGCTTCCTGCCAGCGGTCCCTCCAGAGTTCTCTAGAAACTTTCTGCCTGTTTTNTTATCACCAACAGTATCACAATACTATAATGGTTCAAAATCTTGCCAATCTTATCACTTGACTACTGAATCTGTAATATAGTCATGGTAGCAGGAAGGATCAGCTAGATTATACTGGCCACCACATAAACACACAAAAAAATGAAGTGGTCATGTGCCCAAAATTGAGACATACCTTGTTCCAATACTTTTTACAGCACTACCCATTCCTACAGTCCTTATTTTTTCGAAATTTTTAAATTACTACTTGTTAATTCACTTTTTTCAACACTACAGTGTGAAGACTGTTAGAGACTGGTTATATAGTCCCTACAAAAAGCTTGAGAAGCAGCTACATGCATAATTTGTAATGCTTGAGTAATTAATGTGCATGCGCATTAAAATGCCAGGTGCACTGGATAGACAATGACCTTTGAACTCTACTTACAAGAAGATTGCTACATTGAAGTACATGAATTTATACGCTAAGTTTCAAAGCTTTGTAATTTTTATTCAGTGTGATGAAAATGAGTATCAAGGAACGTAGTTCCCTTGAAAAGGACTTACCTTGTGCTGTCAAGTTGGCTCAGCACTTTCTGGTTCTCTGGAAAGTTCAAGTAAGTCAGTTAGGCATAGGCTTGTTTGTAAAACCATTGCTAAAACACCTAAAATAATTGAAGACTGCCAAGCCTCCAATTTTCTTTATCTTCTATCATGGCTCAAAGACTGTTCGATTTTAGAACTTACTTGGTATCTTTGTCTTCATGCGCTTTTGGTATCGGTTTTCCGTGTCTTTCATTGGATGGCTAGATTCAAGGCGAAAAGCCAGGGGCGTAGCTAGCATTGGGCTCGAGGGGCTCGAGCCCCCCCTTTCTTGCTGACCGGAAGTAAAATTATTACCAATTATTAGTAAATTTCTATTGTAAACGATGCCTTTGTCAGCAGTAAGCCCATACAAAATAGTTGGCTGACACTTCTTACATTGCTAGCTGTCGTTTCTACCGTTTTCCAAGCTACCAGCTTCTTGAATCGCTCGGAATCGCTGGATTGCACGATAGCAAAGAAGGGTCAAAGGTCGGGAAATCGATCACGTGCGCTAAATAGTGGGCGTGGCACCTTAAAATTTTCGCGCGCTTCGCGCACAGAAAACATTCAGCACCCCCTTCTTTGCAATCCTGGCTACGCCCCTGAAAGCGCATTCGTCTGTAATTCATTTCTATGCTTATGCATAATTTTTTAGCAAGTTGAGATTCAATTTGATGACTTACTTGGAATCTGCTACCTGCCTGGTTGCATGTGCAGAGCTCTGTGTACAGTAGTACAGTACGTATATTAAACTGTTACATAAAGCACAAGTAGGCTAATGCACATGTGCATTAAATGCCACGTGGATGACACAACAACCTTTGAACTTTACCACAAAAATGGCTACGTAAGAAGTAGAGTTTGAAAGCTTTCTAGCTTTGGTTTTCTTGTTCTAACACTGTTAGGCAGTAAAAGATCCTAGTTTAGATGAAAAGAAGTTACTTTGCGGTGTCAAAGCTAGTTTAAATTTTCTGTTCGTCTAGAAATTGAGTTCAAGTAATTTAGTAAGTATAAGAACTAAACTGCGTGGCCCTGGGTGTAGCTTTTCAGACTAGTGATGCTCTATGAGTGCTTTGGAAGGTTTTGAGCTTTATAGGCCTTGCATGCAGTTTGTATATCTGTCTAAGAGAGCTTCTGAGCAAATGTGAAGGCTTTATATACTTTGTCTTGCTAGTTTTTTTATAGTAATAAACATTTTGTATTGTGTCTATGCATGGGGCAGTCGGCCCATTCCTACTATATGTGCTACCGTATGTATATAATATTATGATAAATTTATACTAAGAGTCAATGCAGCCATCGATCTTTGTAGGTACAGTTCAAGGGTAATTACCCACAAAGTAGGAGCTATAACCATGCAGTCTCTGATAGTCTCGAGTCCACACTGTAGTGTTAAAAAAAGTGAATGAACAAGTATAGTAATAGCTATTGTCTCAATTTTGTGCATGTGACTATACTTAATTTTTTTATGACCAACTCTTGGCCGGCAGTCCAGTTTAAGTTGCCCTATCTGTTATAGTGTACTCCATGCACTGCTTAGCCAACTGATTATGTAGTATGAATTTGAACCAATGCATAAAGTTAGTTTAAGCATATGTCAATTGTATACAAAACGTTTAGTGGTACACGTCAGTTAAAATAATATATGCCAGCTCATGCAAAGTATCAATAAAAGTATACAAAATTATATGATTATAATATTTATGCAAACACCTCAACAGGTATATAGAAAATAAGAATATGCTGGCCCAGGAATAAAAGTTTGTATACAATCTACATAAACTTGCAGTAACTGCATGTTAGTCTGATTAATAAACTTGGCCTACTGTACATAAAGCTCAATAACTTCAATCGCAATGTCACCGTACTCTGGGAAAGAAACGCAGGTACGTAGCTCAATATCATCAGTTGTAGACTTTGGTAAGTTTTTTGTGAACCATGGAGGGTTGTTGAGCTGACAGCATGTGCTAGTGGATGAACAGCCCTGTCCATCCCAGAGGGGGTCGTCTGGAAAGAAGACATTTATGTCACTCCAAAAATCGAACTCTCTGTTTAACCCACTTTCACAGAAATAGTCACTACCTACAAATGAAGGTGGAGACACAGGTCCGGACAAACTATCACAAGTACAACGCTCATTTGGATATGGGCTACTATGTCCCTCATTTAGTCCAGCTGCAAATGTCCAGATGTGCTCCCGATTATCGTTAGGGCCATGAGTGAGACTTACACCATCTACATACTGAATATTTATGGACTGAATATCCCTGGATGAGTAGAATGCTGAAATGTCACCAACTTGATATGCTTTGATCCTTCCACACACTTGAGTATAACTAGAACTTGCTTCAAAATAACTAGATGAGCACCCAGGTGAGTTAAGTCCTGAAGTACATGTTCGCTTGCCTATCAAAATTGTGTCAGTAAGCCCTGGAGGACAGCTGTAGCTGATATCGCTCATGTTAATATACACCACTAGGCTCCATCCTGGTGTGCCATTGCAATAGTACAGTGATTCTAAATCTGTAGTAGTCTCTTCTGAATCACTTGTAGTCTCAGACTGAGTTGAAGTTGGAGGTTCAGTAGTTGTTAAATGAGTAGAAATGTAATCCCTCAAATACAATTTCACTTTTTCCTCCACTTCGTTAATAACGACTTCTTTTTCTTCAGGAGGAAGACACGTGCCAAATTCACTAGGGATGCTGACAATTTCCATTGTGGACACTTCTCGGACATACATTTTAGCTGCTATCAAGATAAAGATAACAGCTGTGGTAAAGGGAATAAACTTCACCATACTTTTTGAACAAAATTTTGAAAACAATTTTAAATTCTCGATCTACAGCCAATCGGCAGTTACTTTTATAGAGGAAAGAAACAATTTTGTTGATTGAAGTGTTCAGGTTGATTTGGGAGATATAATTAAATGACTTGCATGGGTGCGGTGTGAAAATAATGGAAAACTGTATTTAGCAATGAACTCGAGTATAGCTACACACTAGTACTGTTATGTAAGTGTAAGTACCATCATGTGAACAATTCTTAAGTGTGTGAAATCAATTGTAAATCACTCTTAGACTATCTTAAACCATTAAAACCATTAAAATTTTGTAATAAATTGGAGAAATACCAGACACCTTTAAAGTCATTAAGTTCCATATCTATAGTTGTGAAAAGTGTAAGTTCCATATCTATAATTGTGAAGGGTGTGCGTGTGAAAACAGCTTAAACTTATAATGAATAAATGACTTGATAAGTACCATCAGTCAGCAATCCACTTACTAAACATTTTAAGATAGTGGACCTCTGTTATTTTGTGACTCCAATAGCTATATGTTGCTGTTGCAAAATGAATTCAGGCATTATCAAACTTAATTGTAGCTGATTATGTACACGTGATACATTTTAATTATGTGAATAGAGATGATCGAGTGCCATTGAGTGCTATAATCATAGTTTATAGGAATTTATATCAGTATAGCCACTAAAATAGAAATTGTAAAATTGTGTGCATTTGTTCCTACTTGGACAACAGCAACATTTAAAATATTGTGGTCAGTTCTTATATTTTGCCAAGAAAATGTATATCCTGTAACACCAACTGGGTCAAAAATGGGCCTTGACTAAAGACAAATTAATATTCAGAACTGTAATAACATTGCATCAAAGTGGACAATTGACATCAAACCTTGTATGTATATTATTTGTTAAGGCGAGAATAATTATTTGAAATTAAAATAAGGTCATGTGACATTTACATATTTGCATTATTAGTGAACTAATTAGGCAGCTCGTTAAATCTGTTGCTATCATAATGGCAACCAAACTTTGTCAAACAATTTCAAGACCAATTATAAACCTATTTAGACAAGTACAAAAATATTAAAAATGTAAATCAAACACAGGAATGGCCAAATCGTAAAAAAGCGAGCAAACAAGATAGGAATGCATGGTTGTCAGATTGTCACCTATGTTCATATCCCTACTGAGCTCAATGACATTGTAGACACAGGAATGAATTCGCTCAATCTGACAACCATTCCTATCTTGTTTGCTTGCTTATTTACGATTCAAGTTGGCCATTCCTATGTTTGATTTACATTTCTATACTTGTTTGTTCTATTTTTTTTCGAATAATTGTTTATAATATTAGTGAAATATAGTCTTCAGGTTGAGCAGAGAACTCGCCTGGCAACTTGTGATAGCCCGCCTTGACGGTTGATGCAGCCTTTCAGACAGCTGAAAATCTAAACCTCCAAGCAGGCCGCTGAACCTGATTTGTGTCAACTACATGTGTGTCTTGCTAGCTATTGACTTCCCTACTGAAGAACTGAACACAGAGAATGAGAGGATAGGATCTAGGACAGAACTTGGGTGCAATGCATGATTTCAATAGATTCCAAATAACGCGCACTTGAATGTGGAAAGGGTCATTAGGCTAGCTAGCTTAAGCTTATGAATAATGCATGACTGATTTAGAAATTAATGGAGAGGCGCTTTTTGCCTTTTATCTAGCGACTCAAAGAGAAGCACAAAAACACCGATGGCAAAAGCGATTGAAGACAAAGAAGTTTGTTTGTTCAAGAATCAGCTTCTAAAAGTGAATGGTCTTTGAGATATGGCGTGAAAAGACAGAAGAGAAGACGAAGAAGAAGAAGATCCCGGGCCAATTGGAGGTTAGGCATACTTTAGTTGGGTACTTTAGCGAAGGTTTTAGGCCGGGCTCAGAAAAAGTAGCATAAGAAACCTTTTAGAGCCAAGTGCTCAGTTTTCGCAGAGTTACTCGCGTGAACATTTGTATAGCGCTAATGGGCCATCCGTGCCATTCCTATGTACCCAGTACTACTGTACTGGGAATACCGTACTGGGAATAATGACCAGACATGCTTATTTGCTTAAGGGTTATTCTATTTAATGCACACCTGCTGATATCTCCTTCTCAGCCTTAAATCACAAACTGAGAGATTTTTTCCCCATAATTTTGATACAACAAAGTTTACCATGATTGGTGAAAATTCGGTTGCCATAGCAATTAATTTATTGTCCTGCCTAATTAATTATTCTATTTTGTTCAATAATTTAATAAACAGCTAATATAACTTAATTACCACACAGAAAGGTTGAATATTAGTATATACTATATATTATCAAATTTGGGCCATGGCATTTGTACGTACTTGGTGCCAAGTAAGAATTGTTTTCATTTGACACTCAAGAACAAACATGCATGACTTTGTGCTAACACTGCGGCAGAAGCCAACCATATATCCCCCTAAGTTACCACTTTCCTGGGACCAAATTTAAGACACAGAGATAGCTTGTACTTTAATTTATGACTATGAAACCTAAAACCATAAAATAATGAAAGCACCTACGGTGCATAAGCCTCGGCGCACTCATATAGCATGCAAAACAAAACATGAATTACGCAATGTATCAGTAAAGCATGACCGTCATCATTGAGTATTGAGACCCAAGTAAACTGGCATACTTAGTTAAGTTCCAATGACCTGCCGCAATCAAGCCGGTAGTGATAAGTCACGATCAAGTTGCCAGAGTAGAACGTTGCAGCCAGCCTAGGTATAATCTATAGAACACTCACTTAAGACTAAATATCCATTGAACGGTGAAACTTGAACAGTTACACTGCAGATGCTTATTTACATTTGAATGACAGATCATCATATCATCTATAATCTGACACTACTGATTCAGTCATCAGTGCAGCCTAAAGTTCACTCAAAACAAGACACATGTATCTAAGATCAGTAATATTATCATGATAGTTCTACAAAGTGCTATCTTACTTGAGTTACTTGCCTGGACAAGCAGCCAAGATATCATCTAAACTGGCCCTGCACCGTGTCTTCCTGATCATCCAAGCCTACTAGATAACGCACACCACATGGGGTGTGAACGATGGGTGCGGTTTTGAAGCCGAAGCGCTCAGAGATGCACAAAAGCCTCAGATCTCAGAAACTACATTGTTTTGCAAGATTCTACACATCAAATTTCAAGATTATTTCGATTCATGAATGTAAGTACCTTCCATTGTGACTCTAGAGCTGCCATTCTTCAGATATTTAGTAACAGACACACACACTTAATGCCACACACACACAAAACGACTACCGTAACCTTCTGCACGTGCTACGCACGTGCCGAGGCTTAATTATGCCAAACCTTCTGATCCAAACATGAGTTTACAGTGCCTTCTCCGTAATTATGGCAGCCTATACACATGAATTATTCATTCCGAGCTTGGTCTAGATCTGCCACCACCACTACTACCCAAACATAGCCTTACTTCATGGTATATCTTGGCTGTGCTTTAGGATTTTTCACAAAAGTAAGGAAGGTACTTTGCTCAGTTCAAGTTTTAGGCCAACTATTAGTCAAGAACATAGGAATATTGGCAAATCACAAACAAGATATATAGGAATAGTTGTGATATGTAAAGAGTTCATTTCTCCTGTCATTGAGCTAGGGATATGAACTCAACTGAGACACACATGGAATTAAGAACTCTTCAACAAAAACACTATGATTCAACTTAAGACTTTGAAGCTTTAATCGATTTGTGTTTACGATGAACAAACATTGGCAATCTGAAGTAGTATGGCAAGTAAAACTGCCAGCAAATTGAAGTGATTGTAGTGTACTGGAAAGGTGGAATCAATAAATGTAGTGAAAAAAATTTTTGATTTGAAAACACCGATTCTCAGTTTATTTGTACCGTTTTGTTACTATACTGAAATAGGTTTAGTGCTTGTTCTAAAAACCTAGTTGTAATGATATTTTACCAGTTATTCCTTGAAAATGAACATCAAAAATGTGCTTCTGGATCATTTCGGCAAATGCACTTGGATTAATTAGAGCTCATAAGAAGGAGCATAAGAAGGAGATATGTATATGTTAGAACATGCCTACCAGGGCTCTACGTGAAATACACGAGGTAATATTGAATAAACCCGAGGGTTTAGTCAATATTACCAAGTGTTTTTCGAAGTAGAGCACGCAGTAGGCACGCAGTAGGCATGTTCTAACCAACTTGTATCATGGCGCTTCGAGTTCTCACTACTTTCTTTCTAGTTTTGAGTATAGTATAGGCTCAAGCGCTAATTACTTTAGGCGCTGAAGGTCAAGACACAGACAATTGTGACAGCTCGCACGCTAAAAATTTGAACTTGAAACGGGTACCAGAGACTATCTTTGAAGAAAAACAACACCAGGGTTGTCTTCTAGTAGTCATCTGAAGAATCTCAAGCGCTACAGTCTCTTTTCACTGGATAGTTCTTGGTTTTTTTCAACTTGCTGTGTATATTCCACCGGATTTCCTGTGGAATATCGAGATATTTCCCTGCAGTTGAGTGCGGTCAGTATCTACAACTGATATTTCCCTTTGAAAGTATGGCTTCCCATGATACAATAGTCAATATCATATTTCAAAGCAAGTGTAAGTATCCAGGTAAACAGGATTTGCCCACAACGCCAGTATTAGTTGAATTTATATTATTTTGAGGTTTTTGCTATATTTTTCAATTTGAATGATGTATTCTTCTAGATATTGAGGGTAGGTAGCTAAGACCAGAATAAGTTGGTGTCTCTTCAAAGAGTAGAGGAATACCTTTTTACCTCATAGCTGAAAGTCGTAGAATGAAGGTTGGAATCAAGATGGGTCTCAAATAATCCATTGATATAGTTGGGATAAACCATGCCACTGTGAAAAGCTAAACAAAGAAGCCTTCGTGATAGTTCTGGTGTTGAAATGAGAAAATAACTCTAATAAACAGTCCTCTAACTTCATCTAGTGGGAAGAAGGCATCATACAATGGTGTTGTAAATGTATATACAACATAGTCTGTACGATCATTCACTAGTTCATGTATCCTATGAAGGATGTCACTATGTTTTAAAATGTGAAATATATGTAGAAATCCTTTTCCACTTGTTTTAAACGTGAAATAATATAGCAATCTTTTTCCACTTGTTCTTGACCATGAGCTCAAAAAGAGCATCTCCAAATGTTGAATCAGACCAAATGTGTTTGTATAGTTTAAGAAAATATTAAGGCTTCCAACCATAATGAAGGCTTACCAAAGAGACCCTTTTTGTTGAAGTTTTTTGACCAACAAATGTTGGCCCACTGATGATAATTGCAGCAAGTGGGACTTCTCCATAAATTATATGTCAGTGAAGAAACTATAGACCATTCTTTCGACTATAGAACATCCTCCGTCAATATGAACAAGTACCAATTTGTAACCATTGAGGATGTCTGTTCGATTTGTAATGGCCAGGGTCTGAGGCCGCGCGTTGAGTGTTGCTAGCTATGATCACTTGTCCAGGAGCTGGTAATAACAGCTAAAGACATTTCATATGTGGTTCTTTATTCACAGCAAAAGCAACAACTACTCACAATACAAAGTAGGAAAAGAGAATATACAACAAAGATCAAGAGTACCATACACACTTCCTGTATATACTTAGTCAGGGCTAAATTACAACATAAATATTCACACAATAATTTCTATTAGTCACTACAGATTGTTAATCTGCTCAACAGCCAGGTAAGAAGCAGGGGCTATATCATGACCATCAGCGTAATTCGCTGTAAATGAAGCTCTTCCAAGAGGGTCTGGAAAGGGCAACATCAATCCCAAGTAGATGGTCTTGGTATTATTCTGATCAAGGCAATAACTTCGATTCAGAATTACTAAGTTGAATATGATCGGGTCTACTCATGTCTTCTTCTCCAACAAACTGTCAACACACACTGAATACATGATCGTATTTATATAAACACATTAATTTTGAGTGGCTGAATGCGTATATATAATATAATGTATGGCTAATAGTTACCAACAACGTTAACCATGTGGTTAAACCGTTTGAGTTTCAGGACACGCAGCACTGTAGCCTCCATATATTGCTTTAGCATCATGCCTGCACTAGCAAATGATGTACAATCACTTATACAATATGTCAGGAGTAAAATAATGATCAGTCATGCAGATGAGAAAATGGAAGCGGAGAATGATGGAATTGAGTCCTGGCATCAAACAACACATAGAAGATCCTAGCTCAATACAACCTTCCTAGACTGAAATACAGTCAGAGCTATAGAGTTGACACTGACACAGTATGTAGAGAAGCATACATTTCTTTAAGCCATGTAACTCACTCTACAAGCTAGGGTTGTTTGTTTACTTGTTGATGAAAATCTTATACAACACAACTCCCATGGCATAAAAATACTGTTTATAGCTTGCTTGCATGCATATGCAACCCATATATACAAGGTAAATTTTATGACAAAGTTACACTTACGTTTGATTTGGTTCTGAGTGGTTTCCTTAGAGGTGCTAAGCTGAACTTTTAGTATGCAGTTGTACTGTTACTGTTTCATGTGTTCTGGAAAGTACCCCCCCCCCCAAGTAGTCATGTGCCGAAACTTAAAGTCCCAGCCTTGTTTCCTTTCTTTTTGCAGCACTGCCCATTCCTACACTGCTAATTTTTATGAAATTTTTAATATACTTGTATATACTATATAGAAATGGAAGGGAATGGGGCTTGTAAATGCAAATCACCCCTAACTCTGTCAGTCTGCATGAGGATTAGTATCTGCTCTCAAAATGTGTCCCATATACAGTCAACCTACCCAGGCTTAATTGTGAGTCGTGAGTCGGACTCGTGACTTTACTTAGAATAGTGATAATTAATCACCTGCAATGATGAGTTCTGTGAGTAATTACATTGGTTTGATTGCAGCTGAGTTGGAATTAAGAAACATTCAGGCTGCACGCCTGGCCACATGAGTATCATTCTCAACATTATTTAATGACACACACAAACATTTGTTTATAATTATATTATAATCAACTTACTCAAACAAAATTAATAGCTAGTCGTTCCAGCATAAGCATACTAATACATTATTCCAATTAGTGCTGATGATCAGAAAGCATTGCAACATAAACAGTTGGCTTCTCAAAGATATTGTTTCGATAAGCAAGCCGTACAGATCTAGATTTTTTCCCTGCATGTAACAATGACTTCTTTCGGTAATTTTGATATTTCTCTTTAATTATTGGAAGAATTGGCGGTAGAAACAGAGTTACCAAACAGATAAACATTCCAATGAAAAGAGTGGAACTCAGCACAACATAGTGAACATTAGCATTGTCACTGTTGATGGTTACAATGAGGTATACAGGAACTCCAATGGCAGTGATGATGGACAAGAGGTACACGAGAACAATTATGTTCTTTGTCTCAAACTCTTTAAGGTAAATTTTACGAGTGAGAATGGCAAGCACTAAAGAAACGAAGAGTATTGTACCTTTGTAGATACTTAGAGCAGTAACAGTGCCTAGAGACCAGGATGAGTGACACTCAACAGAAGAGATGATGTTAGGTACAGCTCCATCAAAGTCTTCAAGATGCGTGTATTTTGTTGGCTTCATTGGTTCTCTTGCCATCCACGTTATGGTCACAATGATTTCAACTGAGAGCAAGACTCCAATAACAAATAGCAATGTTTTATCTTTTATTAAGATCTGTTTGCTCGGTTTTCCATTAGATGTAAAAATGTAATGAAGTCTCCAAGTTTTAACACACACTGTAGCAAATACTAGAGTGATTCCAATACTGCAACTACAAGGAAATACATTACAAACAACTGTCTGAGCTGTATGGTCAAGTGTGAGCAACTCACTGACTGTGTGTAGTACCACACCAATAATGACCAAGTAATACCCAATAAAAACAATGTGATTCAATTTAGGACTTGAAGCTTTGATCGATTTGTGTTTACGATGTACCACATTGACGATCTGAACTGGTATTGCTAGCGAAAATGCTAGCACAGCCAAAATGAGATACAAGGCTGCGATTCCTGGACTTATGTGATTGTAGTGTACTGGAAAGGTTGAATTGATGAACGTAGCATTTGGTGATGAAATCTTCAGTTTTCCAGATTTGAAAACACCAATTCTCTCACTTGTACCATCATTATCATATTGAAACAAGTTTAGTGCCTTTTTCAAAAATCTGGTGAGAGAATTGAATGATATTTCACCAGTTATTCCCTGAAAGTGAACATCAAACAAGTGTTTCTGGATGATTTCAGTAAGTTTGCTGTGATTGGAGCTTGTAAGAGAGATATTATTTTTTTCAATCTCTTCAAGTGAATAATTTAGAGCAAATGCAAGTGTCCAAGTAGCGTCGTACACAGGATTGGCCCAAATTGTTTGTGTTGGAAGTATTCCAAAGGTTTTGTTATACTTTTCAATTTGAATGTTGTATTCATTCAGATACTGAGGGTAGGTAAGACCAGAATAAGTCACATCGGTGTTCATCTCTGGCATTAGGCTATTGAAAAAGTTTAGACTTCCCCTTAATGCAATGTGTATTTGTTCATTAGAACAGGAATACCTTTCTCCGCCATAGTTGAAAGTCGTAGAATGAAAATTAAAGTCAAGATGTGTCTCAAATATCCACTGGTAGTTGGGATAAACCATACCACGATGAAAAGCTAAGCAGAGAAGTCTTCGTGATAGTCTTGGTGTTGAAACAAGAAAAACAACCCTAATAAACAGCTCTCTAACTTCATCCAGTGGATAGAATGTATCATACAATGGTGCTGTATATACAGCATAGTCTGGATGATCATTCACTAGTTCACGTATCCTATTCACAACATCGAATCCTTCACTGTTTAAGAGGTGAAATATTGCAATCTTTTTCCACTTGTTTTTGAGCATGAGCTCAAACAGAGCATCTCCAAATGTTGAATCAGGACTAAACAGACCAAACGTGTTTGTATAGTTTAAGAACAAAGAGCTTCCACCATAATGAAGGCTCACCAAAGAGACCCTTTCTGTTGAAGTTTGTTGAGCAATAAATTCAGATGAAATATCACAAGTTGGTCCAATAATTGCAGCAAGTGGGGCTGTTCCATAAAGTATGTCATTAAAGAAACTATACGCCGTTCTTTCGACTATAGAACACCCTCCGTCAATATGAACTAGTACCAATTTGTAACCATTGAGGATGTCTGTTCGATTGTTGATTTGCTCAACAGCTAGATAAGCAACTGGTGCTATATCATGACCATCATCGTAATTTGCTGTAAACGAAGCTCTTCCAAGAGGGTCTGGAAAGGGCAACATCAATCCCAAGTTGATGGTCTTGGTATAATTCTTGGTTACAGTATCATTCTGATCAAAGCAACAACTTTGATTTACAATTAGTAAGCTGTATATCAATACAGCTTTACAGCCTAGTAAAATAGACCAACTCATGTCTGTCAAATGCACACTGAACAGCAAGCTGAACACATGCACAGTACAGTATATATAGCTCTGATGATTAATCATCAGTTGTCCTCTCCATAAAAAGTGATTGCATACAATTATAGATTGAATTCTTGAGGTACCATAAAAGTCACATTATGTCCATAATTATGACAGTTTTACACATTGTTGTCATTAGATTGTTTGTAAGTGTGTCATGTGGTTGCATGGATGTTTGTAGGATCAACAACATAATTGCAATAATGTATATAGAACATATTTGCATGTTTGGTAGTAAGAGATTATTGCATATATGTACTGCTTACATTTACGATACACATGTGGATCGCCAATGCATGCGGAATCATACGTACAGTAGTACGTATAGTAGGAATGGGCCAACTGTCCCATTGACACATTGTCAATACAAAATGTTCATGTTTATAAACTTTTAGGGAAAGAAAGCTAAGCCTTCAAATCCATTTAATAGCCTCCCCCAGACATGCAGTTTACTTACTGTATTAACCAAGAAAACAGGCAGAAAGTTTCTAGAACACTCTGGAGAGAGCAGTGCAATTTTGTTCTCCCCTTCCTTCCTTCCTTCCTTCCTTCCTGACTGACTCACTTGAACGCGATTTCCAGACTAACAAAAGGCATTGAGCCAACTTAAATTTGATCATATAGTGGGACTTCATTTCATGCAAAGTACGTCCTGTTCGACTCGTTTGCTGGCAAAAAGGCAGCAAGCAAAATCTAGGCAGCTTTGAAACTCTTGATATAAAATACTGTACTGTTTATTTAGCCTATTATGTAGGTAAAGGTTGTCAATTTATTTAGCCTTTTATGTAGGCAAAGGTCGTCAATAGAACACGTGGTTGTATGCATATAATGCGCATGCGCGGATATGCGCATCCAATGTACACGTCTGCTTTTTGTAGAGCCACTATCACGGTAGTACGTATAGTAGGAATGGGCCGACTGTCCCATAGACACAATACAAAACGTTGGTCACTATAAAAATCTAGCAAAACAAAATTAAGTCTTTAAACTTGCTTAGAGGCTCTCACTGACAGATTACTAATTGCATGCAAGACCTAACACTCACAAAAACTTTCCTCAGCACTCGTAGAGAGCGCTAGTGGGAAGCCACAAGAGTGCCATTTTTTGTTCATCTAACTTACTTACTTCCTAGCTGACTTACTTGAAAAGCATTTCCAAAGAACCAGAATGTGTTGAGCCAAATTTGACAGCACAAAGTATAAGTTCTTTTCATAGGTACTACATTCCTTTATACCCGTTTTCAACACAAATAAGCCTAAACAAAAACTAGAGAGCTTTGAAACTTAGAGTATAAATTCATGTACTTCAATGTAGCCATCTTTTAGGTAGAGTCCAAAGGTCATTTCTCCACGTGGCATTTAATGTGCATGCGTTAGCTGCTCTTGCAGACAATATAGCTGCTACTCAGATAACTCAAGCTTTTTGTAGGGACTAAGCAGTCTCTGATTGTCTCCACACTGTAGTGTTGAAAAAAAAGTGAATGAACAAGTAGTAAAAAATTTTTAAAAATAAGCAATGTAGGAATGGGTGGTGCTGTAAAAAGTATTGGAACAAGGAATGGTCTCAATTTCGGCAAATGACTATTTCATTTGCACCCTGTATAGGAATACCTCCCACTCTTGGCAGCAGCCGATCAGTGAACCCTGAAATTTTTACTACCTCTTACTCCATGGCCTAGGCAACTAATTTGTAGAAATTTGAATCAATTGATATGAGGTATCAAAGTAAAAATGAAGTAGTCATACGCCATATTGGATACCTGCATATATACCGACCTTGTTCAAATACTATTTTGTAGCATGCACTGCCTACACTTATTAAATTTTTACTACTAGTTACTCCACTGCTTAGGCAACTGATTGGTAGGAATTTGAACCATTATTATAGTAGCTTTATGACACTCACGGCATAATTATTACCATCCATATGAGCGATTAAACAGAAGTAGTTTGTTGCCGAATTGAGACATGCCTTATTGTTCCTCAGCATGCACTGCATTCTTACTCTCATGAGCTTTATTGTATTACTTTTTACTCTACTGCTAAAATAAGCAACTGATTGGTACAGGAATTTTTATTGGCAACTGATTGGTATAGGAATTTGAACCAATAATATTAATACTCTGTATATAGGCACTAGCTGCATGCTCATTCCACCACTCATTGTTTTACTACTTGTATAAGTTGTATGATGTTTCAGAACAGCCCTGGCCTGATTGGGTATCATATGTACGGTAGTACGTATAGTAGGAATGGGCCAAATGTCCCATAGACACAATACAAAATGTTTATGATCATAAAAATCTATCAATTAAAAACAAAAGAAGCTCTAACCGACAGATAATATACCAATCGCATGCAAGGCCTAAAACTCACAGAAACTTTCCTTAGCACTCGTAGAGAGAGCTAGTGGGAAGCCACAACAGTACCATTTTTTGTTCTCCTAACGTATGTACGTACTAAGTGACTTACTTGAATTTACTTATTTGTAGGTAGGGTTCAAAGGTCATTATCCACGTGGCATTATTATGCGCATGCGTATTAGCCTCCTCAGCCTAATGTAGTGCATGTAGCTGCTACTCAAGCTTTTTGTAAGGACTAACCATGCAGTCTCTGATAGTCTCCACACTGTAGTGTTGTGTAAAAAGTGAATGAACAAGTAACAAAAATTTCAAAAAATAAGTAGTGTAGGAATGGGTGGCCGATTGCGGATTTTTCCACATTATTGACTGCTTCCGTTTTTGCAAGCATTTGAAGTAAATAAATACTAACTCAGAACAGAATTGATACAGCTATGGCTTAGTCTAACCATAGCTAAGTAAAACTAGTGAAGAAAGAGAGTAGCTATGGCTATAGCAAGAACAAAAATTTACAAAAGACAAAGCTAATTTAATTTTCATAAGGTCTAATTAAGTATGCATGAATAATCTGGGCCCTATATAAAGGGATAAGCTATGGTAGAAAACTTCTGTATACATAATATTATTATTGCATTTATGACACTGAGGATCCATACCAGGGATCAAGCATAAAAATGAAGTAGTCATGTGCCGAAATTGAGACATTCCTTGTTCTACTACTTTTTACTACACTGCCCATTCCTACACTACTTATTTTTTGAAATTTTTGTACACCTGCATCAGCCTTGAAATTCATGATACTCAGTTATTTATAATAAAATTTATATCACGTTACATTTTCAAGATGACTGTCATACTTATACATTATAGTGTTAATTATCCAGAGTCCACATAATGAGTGACATTATTATTATGGACTACAATTATCACCACCGAATCGTAGTATAATTATAAACAAATTAGTACGTTAGTATTTCTGAGAAAATTATTGGTTGCTAGCCAAAAATTCTTAGAACACAAATTGTTGGTGGTTTCCTGGGATATGTACTATCTATAAAAGAAAGACTCCTGAAAGCAATTTTATCAAAAGCAATAGCAACAGACAAACATCTTGCAAGAGCCAAACCTCGATCATTCACGGACGACAATAATTTTAATCCCATCTCAAAGAATCTTCCGATCATACAAGAAAGAGCCTGAAGATGATGATGGACGCAAAGCTACTTTTGGTCTTTGCTAGTGTCATGCTGGCAATGTTCAATTATGGTGAGGGACTTCCATATCCTAACAAAACTAGTTTGGCGGCTAATGTGCAGCAAGATATATCCGGACTGGAATGCAACCCAGACCAAAGAGGTGTAGGTTTTAAAGGTTCCAGCTATAACTTTCAATTTTGCTCATGTGAGTTCCTTCTATAACAAATTGATTAGTACCTAGAAATGTGTTTCTTTAATTGTTAATCTTTTATAATACGTCCATAATATTGACCATGCAGCTCTAAAATCCATTTATACAATGCATGGTCATATCACTGTTAAAAGAGATGCATGTGATAAATAGGGTAACACCAACAAAGTGTCATTTTTGGTACAATTGGTGTTTTAAGGAATATTTACTGATTATTTTAAAACTACTAAGAATGAACCAAAAATGACACTTTATGATGTTACTACCACAACACTGCCACAATGGTATAACAGAGTCATTTTTAATTAACAGTGATATCAAACACTTGTGCACATTAATTGTCAATAGTGTATCATCATACTCAGTCTGATTACAGATAAATATACATCAACAACCGATCAACATGGCTATTTGGAGACCACGGTATATGAATCTAGATGTGTTAAACCAGTCAGTGATATTCCATACTGCAGTTTATTTTTTACTCATGACTGCAAAACTAGCACCTGGTTTTATGACATGGTTACCATTTCGCTATGTCAAGGTAATTAAAGAATAATAACAGTCAATATTGTATGTAAATTATATTATAATTATAAGTATCTAAGATTCATACTATAGTGATGTAGATTGCATGAGATTTGTATTCATATATACATTGTCAAATAATACGTTCAGTAGAATAATTTACTTAATAGAAGGAATTAATGGGTCAAATGTCTCACAGACATAATACAAATCACTGTAAGTTGTATTTATTAAGCATGCGACATGCCTCAGTTGTTTTCAATACTTTTTACATGACAGATTTGCCCATTCCTATACTATATTTTACAAATATTTTACCAGTTATTGATAATATTATACAACAATATTAATTTTATTGATCAAAGTCCATAATAATTACCAATAATAAATATTTTAAGCAGTCGTATGAGTGCATGCAGTGTATCAGATTTGTATAGATGCTCGTTTTCGATTTGCAGATTCTTGGTCCACTAAAATATGCTACGGAACTAACTTTGGAGAATGTCCAACAATTAAACGCAATGGTCAGTTAGAATAATGTGCATAAATATTATATTTATGGTTATAATTGTCAAAAATTGTAAAGGGGAAAAATTCATACAATGAATAAGAATATTATTATATTACTCCTTCAATGCAGTAGTCGAGAAACAGAACAATCATGCTGTCTGTGTCTGTGAAGAGACAGACAATGGAATTATTTGTAGTCCTAAAGGTTGTGAAAATGGTTAGTTTATATATTTTATCAATATACTTGATATTTATACTTATCACCTGCCATAATAATTATAATTATGTAGGGGTAAAAATGTAATAAGCAAAACAGGATCTAAAAGAGATTTGATTTTTTTTTTTAATTTCTGAATTTTCAAATACTTTTCAAACCTTAGATCTTTTAAGTTTGATTAGGTCCAATCAGTCAAAGTTCGGCTTAATTATAGACCTTATCAATAATGCTTATTAAATTTGCCTAAGTAAGTGGCTTAGATTTATTTTTGCTTTAAAAGTGCCGAATTTCAAAATCTGCCATGTGTCATTGATTCACTGTAAAGAAAAACCTGCATGGATCTTGTTATAAATCAAAAATATTTTGGTTTTCACTTAATTTATTTATACTACCTTATTAAAAGGTAATAAAGTAACCAAACAGGAAGAACCAGCAGAGTGTTTTTGTGCAAAAACAAGGAATGGGATTAAATGCTATCCTGAAGGTTGTCACCAAGGTATATACATGCAGTCAACCACAAAATTAACAGTTCTCTACATTGACGTACCCCAATTTGGCTAATTGGTTGGCATTAATTGTACAAGCATCAAATTGTACCATTTACTGCTAGAGTGAATCTGACTACATGCATGCGTTTCACATTTAACTATTATCACAATACTATTATTGCAGATGATGCTTCTATGACTAGTCGTGTTGAGAAGCTTATTGAGTCTGTGGCTAAAGTGGCTAACTCCGATAAGGAACACCCACCATGCAATTGCATTGGTAGTTTCTGTTTGCCTAAGGGTTGCGGTGATGAGCATCGTCGACTCAATACTAAAAAATGAATGAACTTGTGTTATGATAAACATTGTACTGACATTGTGTAAAGATTAGAACAGATTAGAATAGTAATATGGATGTGTAGTTAAGTATTATACAATCAAGTTTTGTGATATATTGCCTATACTAGGCTGTTTTTGCTGAACATATAATTATCTTAACAGTATACATAGATTCAGTTTTTGTAAAAAAAATATTGTAGAAGTTAGCCTATAGTTGCAGTGATTATGCTGATATTATAATAAACATTTTGAATGATACAAAATATCTTAGTATCATATGTACGGTAGTACGTATAGTAGGAATGGGCCGAATGTTCCATAGACACAATACAAAATGTTCATCACCATAAAAATCTACATATAGCAATAAACCTTCAAACTTGCTCAGAAGCTCACTTAGACAAATTAACCCCTGAAACGCTCGCACGGCCTAAAAACTCACAGAAGCTTTCATAAGCACTCGTAGCGAGCACTAACCTGAAATGCAACGTTTTGAAACAGCAATTCAAAGTGGAGCTTTTTGAAAACGATACGTTTTGCTCATCATGTAAACGGCAAAAACGTAGCTGAAAACAAAAATGCTTGACCTTTATAGCTAGCTCAATTTGAGCTTCGTTTGGTCTAAATTGTATAACTTCATCGTCTTGTTCAGTTTTTCTTGTTCAAAAGCGAGTCTTCTCTTGTCTCTGTGAAATTTTTACTGATTCAAAAGTTATCACGTAAATTTGATAAACACTCTAAAAAGGTTTAAGTTAATTGTGATAATAAGTGTTGGTATACGCTAACAACAGTGGTGTGTTGATTCTGAGCCTGCAGCTTCTTAATAGCCTATAAACACACAAGTTTTGGGAGTGTTTTACTTATAGATCACGTAGGCTAGTTCAGGTAGGACCTCCGTTATTATATACAAGTAGTAAAAATTTTGAAAAAATAAGTAGTGTAGGAATGGGCAGTGCGGTAAAAAGTATTGGAACAAGTTAGGGTCTCAGTTTCGGCACATTACTACTTCATTTTTATTTTTTAACCCTCATATATATGGATTTTTCAGTGTCGTGTTGCAATAATCTGTACACTATAATAGTACCATAGCTTATCATAATTATTGCATTGGTTCACTATTATAATAATTATTTGGCTAAGCAATGGAGTAAACTAAAATAGACAGGTATATAACCTGCTGGCCAAGAGTTGGGCACAAAAATGAAGTAGTAATGTGATTATCCTGATTAGTTAGATTAAGTTAGTAGTGACCTAAGTTACAAGTGTAAGCATGCTAAGAATAAAATTAAATGTTCAAGGAACAATAAATTGTCCCTGTATATGTTACTAAAAACAAAATGCGTGACGTTTGTGACGTTTTTCATTGACAATTTGAAGGTGTAATATCATACGTATGGTAATACGTATAGTAGGAATGGGCCGACTGCCCCATAGACACAATACAAAATGTTCATGCTTATAAACTTTTAGGAAAGTTGGTTAAGTCTTCAAACTTATATAGAACCTCTTTCAGACAGTTTTTCTAACGGACCAAAAAACTCACAGAAACTTTTTAGAGCGCTCTAAAGCGAACGTTGGCAGGAAGCCACAACAGTGCAATTTCGTTCTCCCCTTCCTTATACTTCCTTCCTAACTGACTTGCAATTGAACATGATTTCCAGACAAACAAAAGGCATTGAGCCAACTTTGAATTATACTCGTTTGCTGGCGAAAGGCAGCAAACAAAGTCTAGGCAGCTTTGAAACTCTCCATATAAAATACTGTACTTTTTATTTAGCCATTTTGATGTAGGTCATTGACAATAGACCACGTGGTTTGGCATATATAATGTGCATGTGCACACCTGCTGTTTATAGAGACTGACTAATCTCTGCTCTGTGATTGTCTCCATGCAATTCAGCACCTTCAGTTAGTGTTTAAAAAAGTAAATGAACAAGTATAGTAAAAATTTATAAAAATTAGAAGTGTACGAATGGGCAGTGCTGTAAAAAGCCAGGTAACAAGCCAAGTCTCTGAATTTCGGCACATGACTACTGTCCCATCTTGTTGTTCTCTGTGTTCAGTTCTTCAGTAGGGAAGTTATCTTTAGCTAACAAGACACAAATATAATGGACATAAATCACGTCCAGCTTGGGGGTTCAGAGTTTTAGTGGTCTGAAAGGCATGACTGTTTTGGCAGCAGTCTCTGCTCAGGTCCTAGACTAAATTCCACTGATATAGTAAACAATTATTCAAAAAAATATAACAAACAAGTACAAAAAACATTAAAATGTAATGCAAAGTGCAGGGATATGGTATGGAAGCGAGGCTAATAATAGTCAATGTGCTATGCGTGTGGAGGCTATATTTTATTTTAACAAGTGACCTTAATGCATGGAAATTTCACTAAAATGTAGTATGTAATACTTAATTTAAAAGATTTAACAAGTATACAAAAAACATTCAAATGTTAGTAATGCAAACATAGGAATGGCCAAATCGTAAAAAAAGTGAGCAAACAAGATAGGAATGGTTGTCATGCAGATTGCATGAGCGAGTTCATTTCACTGTGTCACATAATATTATGTACATATCCCTGACTGAGCTCAATGACTTTGTAGACACAGGAATGAACTCACTCAATCTGACAACCATTCCTATCTTGTTTGCTCACTTTTTACTATATATATATTTGCATGGCCATTCCTATGTTTGCACTATATAACAAGGCTATACATAACAAAATAAAAATTCATTTGCTCAATGGAGGACATCTGGTACTATAGCCTTGGAATTAATTTTAGTGGTCAGCAACACTAAATCAAATAATAATTATAATACATCACCACTACAAATTTGCTTGTTTTGCAATGGGAGACATTTATAGGTCATCTACATCGACCACAACAATTAATCTGAGGAGTGAGGACACCTGATGCTATTCATGAAACATGTAATGGTATAATGTACAGTTGTAGCCCAATCCTAAGAATGCATGTATAAGGACATTACCATCATTATAAGGTATACAATAATAATGAAATAATATCCCATGTATACACTATATATCATAGGAATTTTATTGCCACTATGAATGATCAGTTTTTCACAATAATCAGACTTGATACTCTGGAATAGCTATAAAGTAAAGAAATTTAGTCAAGAGTGACACAAAGCTAACCTCGAGCTGCAGCAGCTGCACTCTGACCAGAAGGTAAGACAACAACATTGAGAATAACTATAAAAATTAATAGTGTCTAAATTTATTGTTGTAAGGAATAATTATAACTATGTATAAATTTTGTTCTCTCAGATTCACGGATTGATAATATATCTATAATTATGTGCAGTCAGGTCTTATAGCACGACTTATAAGAAAAAAAATACACCCTCACTTGAAACAATCCCACAGCTAATAGAAACAAACAAAGGTAAAGTAAACTTGATAACAAAAATAAGTGGCTATTTAACATTGTATTGCATAATTATACCACTTACAGTAATTACCACATTCGAAGTTGAAATTGTGAGGGACCAGTCCTTATAGGCCACATCAAACTCCACTGGGGGCTCTGTACTAGCTATCAAGTCACGTAAGCCATTGATATACTTAGATTTTCTATAAATAGACCATAGAATCAGTGAACTCTTTTGCGTGGTACCTTAATTTACAACACACCCTGCACGTGCATACACCGTATATATCTAATTGAATATAAATGTAATAATATTGTACAGGCTCATTGCTATGTATACAAGTAGTAAAAATTTTGTAAAAATAATCAGTGTAGGAATGGGCAGTGCTGTAAAAAGCAATGAAACAAGGCCAAGTCTCTGAATTTCGCCACATGACTACTTCATTTTCATAAGTCAAGTAATGATTATTGTAGACATCCTATATTAGTACATTGCTCATATCTGAGATGCTGAATGGCTGAAACCTGAGTCCGCAATGCATGGTTCAATTAAGCTGCTTTAACACTTCAATGTTAGCCTAAAACATGCACAAACGTGATACTTGGCTTCCTCCTAATGAGAAATAGGGGTTTGGTAATACCATGGAGCCACTCCCTCACGATTGCCTGCCATGCCAGCAACATCTGGCTGCTTAGAGCCTGCATGTTACAGCAAACCGCCCGCCCGGGTCGGTCTTGGAGCTGTTGCCTGCCTACAGGTGCTCCCTGCTCGGGAGCCCTTTGCACTGCTATGCGTATGGGGGAGTGTANTATTGGTAATTATTATGGACTTTGATCAATAAAATTAATATTGTTGTATAATATTATCAATAACTGGTAAAATATTTGTAAAATATAGTATAGGAATGGGCAAATCTGTCATGTAAAAAGTATTGAAAACAACTGAGGCATGTCGCATGCTTAATAAATACAACTTACAGTGATTTGTATTATGTCTGTGAGACATTTGACCCATTAATTCCTTCTATTAAGTAAATTATTCTACTGAACGTATTATTTGACAATGTATATATGAATACAAATCTCATGCAATCTACATCACTAGTATGCTTACGAATCTTAGATACTTCTAATTATAATATTTACATACAATAATTATTGACTGTTATTATACTTTAATTACCTTGACATAGCGAAATGGTAACCATGTCATAAAACCAGGTGCTAGTTTTGCAGTCATGAGTAAAAAATAAACTGCAGTATGGAATATCACTGACTGGTTTAACACATCTAGATTCATATTCCGTGGTCTCCAAATAGCCATGTTGATTGGTTGTTGATGTATATTTATCTGTAATCAGACTGAGTATGATGATACACTATTGACAATTAATGTGTTTGATATCACTGTTAATTAAAAATGACTCTGTTATACCATTGTGGCAGTGTTGTAGTAGTAACACCATAAAGTGTCATTTTTGGTTCATTCTTAGTAGTTTTAAAATAATCAGTAAATATTCCTTAAAACACCACTTTGTTGGTGCTACCCTATTTATCACATACATCTCTTTTAACAGTGATATGACCATGCATTGTATAAATGGATTTTAGAGCTGCATGGTCAATATTATGGACGTATTATAAAAGATTAACAATTAAAGAAACACATTTCTAGGTACTAATCAATTTGTTATAGAAGGAACTCACATAAGCAAAATTGAAAGTTATAGCTGGAACCTTTAAAACCTACACCTCTTTGATCTGGGTTGCATTCCAGTCCGGATATATCTTGCTGCACATTAGCCGCCAAACTAGTTTTGTTAGGATATGGAAGTCCCTCACCATAATTGAACATTGCCAGCATGACACTAGCAAAGACCAAAAGTAGCTTTGCGTCCATCATCATCTTCAGGCTCTTTCTTGTATGATCGGAAGATTCTTTGAGATGGGATTAAAATTATTGTCGTCCGTGAATGATCGAGGTTTGGCTCTTGCAAGATGTTTGTCTGTTGCTATTGCTTTTGATAAAATTGCTTTCAGGAGTCTTCTTTTTATAGGTAGTACATATCCCAGGAAACCACCAACAATTTGTGTTCTAAGAATTTTTGGCTAGCAACCAATAATTTTCTCAGAAATACTAACGTACTAATTTGTTTATAATTATACTACGATTCGGTGGTGATAATTGTAGTCCATAATAATAATGTCACTCATTATTTGGACTCTGGATAATTAACACTATAATGTATAAGTATGACGGTCATCTTGAAAATGTAACGTGATACACTGTCAGGTGCTTGTAAAGCATGGTTGTCGTATGTACGTACCATACACAAGTACATGCAGTGCCATTTCGACAATGAACTTTTGATATGACCTATAATGCCAGTAATTAAAACAGGATGTTCTAACAAGTAAAAATAAATTTCAAAAAATAAGTATAGTGTAGGAATGGGCAGTGTGTGGTAAAAAGTATTAGAACAAGGAATGTCTCAATTTCGGCACATGACTACTTCATTTTTATGCTTGATCCCTGGTATGGATCCTCAGTGTCATAAAATTAATGCAATAATAATATTATGTACAGAAGTTTTCTACCATATATCTTATCCCTTTAGGGCCCAGATTATTCATGCATACTTAATTAGACCTTATGAAAATTAAATTAGCTTTGTCTTTTGTAAATTTTTGTTCTTGCTATGGCCATAGCTACTCTCTTTCTTCACTCCTTTTACTTAGCTATGGTTAGACTAAGCCATAGCTGTATTAATTCTGCATGTTCTAAGTTACTTAGTATTTGTTTACTACAAACGCTTGCAAAAACGGAAGAGTCAAATTAAGTTCACCAAATTTGTAGCAAAGTTTTGGCTTTTTTTCTAGCTAGCAAAGCAGGACTACAGAAGCGGTTAGCTGCAGGTATACCCTATGCCTCCCTGCACCTCTATAACTAGTGTCAAGCTTCTCCTGCAAAGCATTAGGAAATAAGCGTGAGTTTAAAACCGATGGTCTCAATCTTGTCGCAAACCCCATCTTTGACTACTAACGTGTATTGCCATATCCACTAATTTGATCTGGGTCATGCTTGGTATTTTACTAGTGCACCACCTTACCTAATTGCATAGAGCCCACAGCTCAAAGGCCATGGCTAGAATAAAAAATATGCGATAAGTTGCAAAAAATCGCGAACGTTGAATACTGTCATGCGGAAAAATCCGTAATCGGCCCTAAAGGGTTATTCAGTATTGCATTGGTTTGAATTCCTACTAATCAGTAAACTAACCAGTGGAGTAAACTATAACAGACACGTAGGTTAAACTGGACTGCCAGCCAAGAGTTGAATATAAAAATGAAGTAGTCATGTGCTGAAATTGAAATGTTCCTTGTTTTACCGCACGCCCATTCCTACACTACTTATTTTTTTTAATTTTTGTTACGTGTTCATTCACTTTTTTCACAACACTACAGTGTGGAGACTATCAGAGACTGCATGGTTATAGTCCGTACAAAAAGCTTGAGTAGCAGCTACATGCACTACATTAGGCTGAGGAGGCTAATACGCATGCGCATAATAATGCCACGTGGATATTGACCTTTGAATCCTACCTACAAATAAGTAAATTCAAGTAAGTCACTTAGTACATACGTAAAAGTACGTACGTACGTTAGGAGAACAAAAATGGCACTGTTGTGGCTTCCCACTAACTCTTTCTACGGTGCTAAGGAAACTTTCTGTGAGTTTTAGGCCTTGCATGTGATTGGTATATAATCTGTCGGTTAGAGCTTCTGAGCAAGTTTGAAGGCTTAGTTTTGTTTTGATAGATTTTTATGATCAAAAACATTTTGTATTGTGTCTATGGTACATTTGGCCCATTCCTACTATACATACTACCGTACGTATGATACCCGATCAGGCCAGGGCTGTTCTGAAACATCATACAACTTATACAAGTAGTAAAACAATGAGTGTAGGAATGAGCATGCAGTGCCATATAATTATACAGAGTATTAATATTATTGGTTCAAATTCCTATACCAATCAGTTGCCAAAGTTACAGAGTAAAAAGTTGTAAGAATAAGAACAATGAGCTTGTAGATATGCGTAGTGAATGCTGTAAATGTATTTTAACAATAATGGCATAATTATGTCTCAATTTGGGCAATTTATTTTTTGATTCCTCATGTGGATTGAGTCAAATTCTTACCAATCAGTTGCCTATGAAGTAGAGTAAAAGTACAGTAGTTAGGAATGGGTCAACCATCCTATTGACATAATTATATAGTACATGTTCATGCGTACAAATTCTCAGAAAAATTAACTATTGAACATAGAGGCTTCCTAGCCTCGTCCCCAGGCTCCCCTTTGACCTTTCACTCACGGAAAGGAGAAGGGGAGCCTGGTATCCGAGATCACGTGGGGATAGAACAGGGTAGAACGGTGAAAATTGCGCGTGGGCATAATGTAGTGCGGTCAATGACTCTGCCCACGTTTTTATGCTTCTTGCCACGTGAGGCTAGTATGGCAAAATGAAATGCACAGTAGATTTTGTGTTTTTGTCAGATAGAAACAGTAAGCGGATAGTAAAAGTATTATTTTTAGGCTGTCTACGGAGTAAACTTTGCCAAACAGTAACTGCACAGACAGAACTAGCCCTGCTGGCATCCTGGCATCTCGAAACCTTCGTGCGAGCGGCTCAGCCCGTCTTTCATCCAATTTTGGTAGTCTAGAGCATCAGTAAGTTATGTTCTATAACTGTAGACTACTAATAGATGATAAACTACTAGTGACTACCCTTCTTTGTAAGTTTTGAAGCTGCTTGTAGCACTCAGCGGTTGCGAATATTGCTGTTTGCGCAGAACCAAGAGTTTGACGTCATTAATCTAACTTCCGCGCCCCCGTATTTGCTCTTTAGCAACGATTGACGTCATGCACGTGATTTCAGATACCAGGCTCCCCTTCTCCTTTCCGTGAGTGAAAGGTCAAAGGGGAGCCTGGGGACGAGGCTAGAGGCTTCCCTTAAGTATAGTTTTCTAACTGTCATCTATTATAGCACCTTCCCATGCGGTGAGAGGTAGGTGAGTCTCGACATAGAAATTCCTACCAGTTACCTCAATTGTACGTTTTAGTTAGCCTCATTCCCAGGCTCCTCCTTCGCGAATATTTTCTTCGAAAATAAGGAAGTAGAGAGCCTGGTACCAGTAGTCACGTCACGTGAGTGACGTACAGGGTAGACGTCTGGTAGACGTGAGTCTACTCAGCATTACGCGCTTTATCTAAAATGCGTCACGCATGTGTTCCAGTCAGTTGATGCATAGATATTATCTATGGTTGATGTTAGCAAAAATGTTTGCGTATCTACGAGCTCTGAGAGAGCTAGACCTAGAAGACGATGGGAATAGACAAGAAAAAAGCAGCCAGTAGCCTCCAAAGATAGTCCAAGAAGCAACAGATAAATGGCAGTCTCTCTGAATCAGCATTTACCAGTCTCGATCTTTCAGTCTGACCAAACCAAGGTACAAAACAAAAGCGACGATCACAAACGCTGTTTGGGAAGTACATCTTAACTCTTGGCACACAAGAAATGACTTTGAACAAGCAAATGGTAGTTTTTTTTCAAGCATTTTTTTGTTCTGTTCTGTTCGCAGTAGCTCCCAGGAAACTTTCTTTTGCTAACTAACTTGAATTACGTAAAACAGTACGTCACTCACGTGACTACTGGTACCAGGCTCTCTCCTTCCTTATTTTCGAAGAAAATATTCGCGAAGGAGGAGCCTGGGAACGAGGCTACGTTTTAGTCACTTTTATCTTTGATGGGCACTCACATTATAATGCATCCTCAGCATTGTATAAATGCCTTGATCTGATGTATATACAATAGCTTAATTTTTATTATTATTGCAGAGTGCCTTANCTCTCACCAGATTTTTGAAAAAGGCACTAAACTTGTTTCAATATGATAACAATGGAAGAAGTGAGAGAATCGGTGTTTTCAAATCAGGAAAACTGAAAATTTCATCACCAAATGCTACGTTCGTCAATTCAACCTTTCCAGTACACTACAATCACATAAGTCCAGGAATTGCAGCCTTGTATCTCGTTTTGGCTGTGCTAGCATTTTCTCTAGCAATACCAGTTCAGATCGTCAATGTGGTTCATCGTAAACACAAATCGATCAAAGCTTCAAGTCCTAAATTGAATCACATTTTTTTTATTGGGTATTACTTGGTCATTATTGGTGTGGTACTACACACAGTCAGTGAGTTGCTCACACTTGACCCTACAGCTCAGACAGTTGTTTGTAATGTCTTTCCTTGTAGTTGCAGTATAGGAATCACTCTTCTTCTTGCTACAGTGTGTGTTAAAACTTGGAGACTTTATTACATTTTTACATCTAATGGAAAACCGAGCAAACAGATCCTAATAAAAGATAAAACATTGCTATTTGTTATTGGAGTCTTGCTCTCAGTTGAAATCATTGTGACCATAACGTGGATGGCAATAGAACCAATGAAGCCAACAAAATACACACATCTTGAAGACTTTGATGGAGCTGTACCTAACATCATCTCTTCTGTTGAGTGTCACTCATCCTGGTCCCTAGGCACTGTTACTGCTCTAAGTATCTACAAAGGTACCATACTCTTTGTTTCTCTAGTGCTTGCCATTCTAACTCGTAAAATTTACCTTAAAGAGTTTGAGACAAAGAACATAATTGTTCTCGTGTACCTCTTGTCCATCATCACTGCCATTGGAGTTCCTGTATACCTCATTGTAACCATCAACAGTGACAATGCTAATGTTCACTATGTTGTGCTGAGTTCCACTCTTTTCATTGGAATGTTTATCTGTTTGGTAACTCTATTTCTACCTCCAATTCTTCCAATAATTAAAGAGAAATATCAAAATTACCGAAAGAAGTCACAGTTACATACAGGAAAAAAATCTAGATCTGTACGGCTTGCTTATCGAAACAATATCTTTGAGAAACCAACTGTTTATGTTGCAATGCTTTCTGATCATCAGCACTAATTGGAATAATGTATTAGTATGCTTATGCTGGAACGACTAGCTATTAATTTTGTTTGAGTAAGTTGATTATAATATAATTATAAATATTAACTTAAACAGTGTTTGTGTGTGTCATTAAAATTAATAATGTTGAGAATGATACTCCTGTGGCCAGGCATGCAGAATGTTTCTTAATTCCAACTCAGCTGCAATCAAACCAATGTAACTCACAGAACTCATCATTGCAGGTGATTAATTATCACTATTCTAAGTAAAGTCACGACTCACAAGCCTGGGTAGGTTGACTGTATATATGGGACACATTTTGAGAGCAGATACTAATCCTCATGCAGACTGTTTGACAGAGTTAGGGGTGATTTGCATTTGCCTCAAACAAAATGGGTGATCGAACCACTACTACACTTCTCTTCTGATGACGATAAAACCACAGTGATGACAGAGCAAACTCAATCTGCTAATCCATCAACATTGTCCTCTGAGTCAGAACTAGGCCTTGTGAAATTATGCTAGCATAATTTTGAGAATAATAGGAAGCTTGGAGCATTGAGAATAATGCTGGAATAATGGGTGAAAATTTTGTGATTTTTGGTAATGGTCATCACTCAAGCATGCATGAATGAAGATTGTTGAGGTACAATAACTACAGACTAAAAGAATGCATATAACCCCCCATGTATCTTACTTCAAAAAGCAGTTTGGATATATTTAAGATGGTTAAACTGTGTTAAATTTTTGGTCGTTGGCTTGTTAGTGTTGTTACAAGCCTTAAAAGGTGAATGTGCAAAATTAGCTTGATACACACTTTACTATGATGAGCCTGTTACCAAGAATAATTTGAGAATAATGGGGATCATGAAAAAGAATAATAGGGTCATGTATTGGGAATTTAAGAATAGAATAATAGGTAAATTTTTGAGCATAATTTCACAAGGCCTATAGTCAGAACCAGTAGTAGAAAAGACCGATGAGTCTGTTACGGATACTTTTTTAGAGAAGAAGTAGGTCCATTCCTGGACAACATGTTGGGCGTAAGCTCATACTCAACTGATTGGTCGACTTCAGCTATCTCAAACATTGATGTCACTATTAATACAAATTTACAATGCCATGTTTCAAAGGTGCAAGATTTAAATATTCTGTACTATAACGCTAGAAGTTTACTACCTAAGCTTGATAAGCTAAGAGTCTCTATTGACTTGTACAATCTCCATATCGTGTGTGTTGTAGAGTCTTCTTTGTGTACTGAGATATCGGACAGTGAACTGTCTATTCTAGGATTTCAAATCTTTAGAAAAGATAGGAATCGTCATGGAGGAGGTGTGCTAATTTTTGTATCAGACATTTTTTCTGTATTACCTATCACATCATCCACACCTTCTATAGAGCACATTAATAACCTTGAGATATTGAGCATTCTAGTCCGCAGCAAGCGTTTTAGTTTTTCCGTGGCACTCTTCTATCGACCACCTAGTTGCTCTAAAGATATTTTTGAAGATCTTAGTTTGTACTTTCAGTCTGTGAATTCATCATTGTTTTCTAATGTTATTTTTTTAGGTGACTTTAATGTTAATTTTTATCCCAGTTCACGTCATCCTTTGAATCCCAGTTTATGTAATTTTGTATCCTTGTTTTCTTTAGTTGATGTTCCTGCAGGTCCGACACATGTTTACCACGATGGCTCTACATCATCTATTCTAAGACCTAGTATTTGTGACCAATCCTACCATTGTTAACAGTATAGAAACAGTTCCACCCCTGGCAAACTCCGATTACTATGGAATTCATCTCAAATTGAATAGGAAGCCCAGAAAAGCTGAAAAAACACAGAAACGCCTTGTTTGGAGGTATTCACATGCTGACTGGAACAGAGCCTGTGAGCTAATTGATTTCTTTGATTAGGACTCAATTCTGATGGAGCTGGCATGAATACTATGGCAAGACAAATTTATGTCTATAATGGAGCAAACCATCCCCAACAGTCTTCTACCTGCTCAGAAGAATCTACCATGGCTTAAAAAGGCTATCATCCGTTGTATCAGAAAAAGAAATGCCTTATTCAAAAGAGCAAAAAAACAGGAAATTTCCATCACTATACAGGCTAGTTCGCAATAAAACGCAATCAATGATTAGGAGAGCCATGAAGAAATACTTTCAGAAACTTAACCCGAGGAAACCTAAAGAATTTTGGAAAGCTCTCAAAAAGAACAAAGGCAGCATACCGTAGATGGAAATGTCTACCAAAGCAATCTGGAAAAGGCAAATGTACTAAACTCATATTTTTACTCATGCTTAACAAAACAAAACAGCGAATTATGCTNCCAAGGTGCTCAATTGCATGGAGACAATCACACAGCAGACTCTATAGTCAGTCTCTACAAAAGCAGAAGTGTAACATTAGATGCGCATGCGCATTAGGTGCATGCAAACCACGCGGTCTATTGACGACCTTTACCTACATTAAAATGGCTAAATAAAAAGTACAGTATTTTATATCGATAGTTTCAACTGCCTAGATTTTGCTTGCTGCGTTTTCGCTAGCAAACGAGTCGAAAAGGACGTACTACAGATGAAATGAAGTCCCACTATATGGTCAAAGTTGGCTCAATGCCTTTTGTTTGTCTGGAAATCGCGTTCAAGTAAGTCAGTTAGGAAGGAAGGAAGGAAGGAAGGAAGAAAGGAAGGAGAACAAAATTGCACTCTTGTGGCTTCTCGCGAGCTCTCTCTCCAGAGTGCTCTAGAAACTTTCTACCAGTCTTCTTGGTTAATACAGTAAGCTAACTGTCTGTGGGAGGCTATTAAATGCATTTGAAGGCTTAGCTTTCTTTCCCTGAAAGTTTATAAGCATGAACATTTTGTATTGTGTTAATGGGACAGTCGGCCCATTCCTACTATACGTACTACCGTACGTATGATACTGATTGGTGTGGATTATGAATAATTGAATACATAGTAAATAATCTTTCTAAGGTGTACTGATATATTAGTGTAGGTACCGATAGTGCAAAAGCCTCAGCACACTCAACTTGTATAGATGGAGATATATACAGGGCAATGTGTAAAAGTGTATCATACGTACGGTAGTACATATAGTAGGAATGGGCCGACTGCCCCATTGACACAATACAAAATGTTTATCACCATAAAATTCTAGCAAGACAAAGTTAAGCCTTCACACTTGCTCAGAAGCTCTTTTAGGCTGATTACCAACAGTATGTAAGGCCTAAAGCTTATCACTTGTCAAAAAGTTACACCCACGCAATTTTGTTCTCACTTACTTAATACTTACTTACTTACTTCCTTACTGAACGGCTTACTTGAACACGGTCTTCAGACAAACAGAAGAATTTGAGCTAGCTTTGACAACACAAAGTAACTTCTTTTCATCCGAACTAGGGTCTTTTACCCTCGTTTACTGCCTAAATGTGTTAATACAAGAGCTAGAAAGCTTTGAAATTTTAGTATAAATTTGTGTACTTCATGGTAGCCATTTTTGTAGAAGAGTTCAAAGGTCGTTGCCTCATCCACGTGGCATTTAATGCGCATGCGCATTAGCCTACTTGAGCTTTATGTAACAGTTATGTACTACTACTCAAATATTTTTGTAGAGACTAACCAGTCTCTGAGAGTCTCCTCACTGTAGTGTTGAAAAAAAGTGAATGAACAAGTAGTAAAAATTTCAAAAAAATAAGCAGTGTAGGAATGGGCAGTGCTATAAAAAGTATCGGAACAAGGAATTAATGGTCTCAATTTCGCCACATGACTACTTCATTTGTGCCCAAGTTTTGGTCAGTATTCTAACTCTGCCTGCTATATTTTACTAAGTTCCACTTTTTAGGAAAGTGATAAGATTTGTGATACTGATAAGCTATTCAAGTAGAGATCATTCTTTGAACCATCCATTTAATTACGACCATAAGCTATTATTATAATATTATGACAGATCAAAAGTGAAAATGAAGTCATGTGCCAATGTAAAAACGAGGGCTTAGTGTGTTGCATCCTTTCAAGCACTATATTACGCATACGTATACCACACACATACATGCACACGATTGATGTATGGCAATTACAGTAAAAACAAGACATCAAGACATCAAAAAAGCAAACTATAACCAAACTGAAAATGGCATTCCAGCAGTTGACTATTGTACTAGTCATCACAGTTGCTTCCGTAGTATCAGCACTATCATTCCACATTATACCAAACCACACCTACTGTCCAACTGAGACCACACCCACCAGTAGTTCAGACCCACCCACTGACCACACCCAGATGGACTATGAGGACTTAAACACATTCTCTGGTAGTGGATTATTAGATATTCCCCCCCTATTCTCGGATGAAGATTGCTTGACCCTAACTCAATACGCCAGGTTTGCACCTATAACTACGTATATCACTGACTACATTACCCTGATCTTTGAGCCTGGTCATCACACTCTTGATTCTCGTCTTCAGATACAAAATGTCAGCAATCTAATCTTACAAGCCGCACCTAGACACTCCTCCCCTTTTTCAGTTGCATGTATAAAATCTGCAGGCTTTGATTTTGCTAAGATATCTAAGGTCAGTATTAGTGGTCTAGAGTTCAGTGGCTGTCAGGAGAACTCTGTAATATCAGTAGATCAACTGAGGATGGAGGACTGTAGATTTCAAGATGGAAACGGACTGGAACTGAGTAATGTCAGCAGTGCAACTTTTGAGAGGAGCTCTTTCGTCTCTCTTACTGCATTTATAGAGGTTTGGGATCCACATCGAATATGGAGAGATGTACGTATACTATCAGGAGGGGCCATTGTTGCCTTTGGTAGCGACATTAGTGTTACTGACTGCCTCTTTGAGGAAAATAGAGGTAGTACTAGTACTATTGGTGGTGCAATATGGACAGACAGTCGCATTAGCATACATGATAGTAACTTTAGTAGCAACACAGTGGGTGAAGAAGGTGGTGCAGTATGGACGTACAGTGGTAGTATTAGCATACATAACAGTAATTTTAATAGAAACACAGCTAGAGGTGCTGGTGGTGCAGTATGGACACACAGTGGTAGTATTAGCATACATAACAGTAATTTTAATAGCAATTCAGCTAGAGGTGATGGTGGTGCAGTATGGACACAATGTGGTAGTATTAGCATACATGATAGTAAGTTCAGTAGCAACCATGTCACATATGGAGGTGATGGTGGTGCTATAAGGACATGGAGTGGTAGTATTAGCATACATGATAGTAAGTTCAGTAGTAACTCAGCTAGTGGTGATGGTGGTGCAGTATGGACACAAAATGGTAGTATTAGCATACATGATAGTAAATTCAGTAGCAACCATGCCATATTTACAGGTGATGGTGGTGCTATAAGGACATGGAGTGGTAGTATTAGCATACATAATAGTAAGTTCAGTAGTAACTCAGCTAGAGGTAATGGTGGTGCAATATGGGCACACAGAGGTAGAATTAACATATATGATAGTGATTTTAGTAGCAACTTAGCAGGTAAACATGGCTCTATCGAAATATCATCAACAATTCATATGTGTGGTTTGGTTGAATCTTTTATAACAATACCTGGTGAAGGTGGTGTAATATGGAAAGAGAGTGGCAGTATTAACATACATAATAGTGATTTCAGTAGCAACATAGCTGCGAATGGCGGCACAATATGGACAGACAGTGGTATAGTGTTACGATAAATGGTAGCAATTTTAACAACAATAGTGTAACTGTTACACATATCGATTCGGAATTCCATGGTTATTATAGTAGTTGGGCTAGCTCTGGTGGTGTAATAAAATCAAACAAAGGTAGTATTATCATAAATGATAGTGTCTTCATCAGAAATACAGCTCATGTGGACGGTGGTGTACTGTGCCTTGGTAAAGCTACTAGTTTCAGTGAAATCAATAACAGTATCTTCAGCCACAACCATGCAGCTAGGCAAGGAGGTGCGATTTATATTCATCATAGAACCATTAGAATAAGTGGTCTCCATAAAATCACAAATAATTCAGCATTGTCTGGTGGAGGAATCTATGCCAGAAGCTCAACAATAAAATTGACTGAGGGTCAAATTGAGTTTATTGAGAATAGAGCTGAGAAAGGAGGTGGAATATATTTAGAATCAGATGCTAAACTTTTTTTGATAAAGTCTGTACCAGAGTGTTCTAGTCTTGACAATAACCCTCAAGCTGATTGCAAGCAGGAATCGATGTCAAGTCTTAGGCTATCCTTTACTAATAACTCAGCTAAATATGGTGGAGCACTGTATGTCCCTGATGAAACCTTAGAGTCAACAGAATGCTTCTTTCAAGATTTAGCCTCACATAATGTGAGCCACCCGGACTTAATTCTTCAAAATACATTCTTTGCTAATAACTTTGCCAGCATATCAGGTGCATCAATATTTGGAGGTCTGTTAGACAGGTGTACAGTCAGTCCTAGTGCACAGGTGTTCAACAAGTATCAGAACACCTATATAAACTCAACATTATACTTAATACAAATTACAAACCTCACGACTAATACTCTGCAGTCAGAGATATCATCAGAACCAGTTCGTGTGTGCTTGTGTACTATCAACCAGCCAGATTGTGATAAACCTCCGATAGCACAAACTTTCAAAAAAACAACTCAACTGAGCTTCAATGTATCAGTTGCTGCTGTGGACCAAGTGAGAAATCCTGTTCCATCTTCTGTGAGAGCTTTGTCAACAAACCCTGGTGGACTAGCTGAAGGAGAGGACATTCAGAATACAACTTCAAGCTGCACAGACTTAAGCTACACTATATCTATTCCCTGTGACTCAGAGCAACTAGTGTTAAATCTCGAGGGTGAAGAATTTGATTTTGGAATTGGTAAATCTCAAATCATCATTGATATGCTGTTTGTTCCCTGCATTTGTCCAATTGGTTTCACTGTAGATCAGTCTACTTGTAATTGTGAATGCGACCCTTGCCTCTCGAACTACATAACTGAGTGTTCTATTAGTAACTCATCAGTGAAAAGAAGCAACAATGTTTGGATAATGTACATCAATGAGTTGAACATAACTCAGTGTTCCTATCTAACCTATCCACATTGTCCATTTGACTACTGCTATCCATCTAACTACCCAGTCTGGATCGATCTAAACACTCCCAATAGTTCTGATGCACAGTGTGCTTTCAATCGTAGTGGCAAGCTTTGTGGGTCTTGTAAGGATGGTCTCAGTCTCTCTCTTGGTAGTTCACGTTGCATGTCTTGCTCAAACAACTGGCTAGCTCTACTCATTGTCTTTGCTTTAGCTGGTGTTGCACTAGTTGCTTTTCTCCTAGCTTTCAATTTGACAGTAGCTGTTGGAACAATCAATGGACTCATATTCTATGCCAACATCCTCACAACAAATCGGGCCACTTTCTTTCGATCCTTTTCAATCACCTAATTTCTTCACCATCTTCATTGCATGGCTCAACCTAGACTTTGGTTTTGTGACCTGCTTCTTTGATGGAATGGATGGCTATGCAAAAGAATGGTTACAGCTTGCTTTCCCAATTTACATCATATTCTTGGTTACCATGGTGATTATTGGCTGTGAATATTCTACAAGATTTGCTAGACTCTTTACTGGAACAAATCCAGTGGCAACACTAGCTACTCTCATTCTACTCTCTTATGCCAAAAGTCTTCGTGTCATTATAGCTGCATTCTCTTCAGCAACACTAGAGTATCCTGGTGGTTCACAAGAAATAGTGTGGCTGATTGATGCAAATGTACATTTCTTAAAAGGGAAACACACTCCTCTATTTCTAGTAGCTCTTCTTATTCTCCTAGTGGGCACTGTATACACCTCTCTCCTCTTCTTATATCAGTGGCTCCTGCGTTGCCCTAATAGGGTGGTAAAACTACTCAAAAATGCAAGGTTTTATCCTTTCATGGACGCTTATCTTGCTCCTTACAATATCAAACATCGCTATTGGACTGGATTGCTGCTTTTGATCCGTGCATTCTTGTATATTGCGGCTGCTCTCAATGTTAGTGGGGATCCTGGAAATAACCTCCTATCAATCATCTGCACTCTAGTTTCTCTTTTGACATTAAAGATCTTACTGCCAAGTAAAATCTACAAATCATGGCCACTGGATGCACTCGAACTATCATATATTTTCAACCTTGTTCTTTTTTCTGTTGGCTCCATATATATCTTACAAGCTGGTATTGGAAATCAAGAGTCTCTTGCTTACACATCAACCAGCATTGTTTTCATCACCTTCCTAGCCATCTTGACCTATCACACTTATGCCTTTACAATCCCAAGCAAAACAAGGTCAAAACTTGACGCCTTCATCCACAAAATGAAGCTAAGACTCACTAAACAAGAACCCACTGATCATGAAATCATCCATGTTCCTCGACCTGTAGTCACATACAGTGTGGTGGACCCTGTGCCAACTCAACAACAACTACAAGAAAACATGAAGAAGAAAACACCTGCCAAACAAGAGGGAGAAGCAATCACAACAGTAGAGAATGAGTCAGCCACAAACATAAAATCATCTTTAGCTTCTCTAGTGCCAGAACAAACCTCAGATGAAAAAAGTTCCTCGAGAAAGCAAATCCGTAAATCTTCAAAGGGGTCTTTGGATGAAGCTAGAATGGATAAAGATGAACTGCAAAAAGGAAACATTTATATTGAACTGGAGCCACAACCCTCAACATTCTCTGATATTTGTCCTGACCCTTACAACAGAGACTGTGATGAGTTTGGAATGGAGAGGGAAACTGAAATCAATGACTTCATTGAAGTAGCTGACTAGAACCACTTTGAACACACAACACATTTTTCTTCTTAAAAGTGGTTCTTCATCATTCACTATTGTACTGTATTGCATAAGTTCTCAAAGCTAATATATCAGTCCCACAAGTTGTTGTTTGTAAAATTACATGATTGTTTGTGTTTTTCAATATTAACATTTACATGTGTATTTTTTTTCATGCGAATCTCTTGTGGTTAGTTATTAAAGTGCTGTTGATTACATTGTTCTACATATACCTGTTTGTCTCTCTGTCTAAATTGAGTTTACTAAGTGAATACAATTTCTTGTTTGTATTCAGTTTCGGTAAATTGTTTGTTGTCATTATACTTTAATTCTCTCAATCATTATTCAGCTATTTACTATGTGTTTTGAAAATGTCCATGCTCTATTCTCTTGTGCCATCGTATGTCTAAGAGTTGTTTCGTCAATTTCCCTGAATTGTTTTATGTGTATAATTAAGTATCTCATGTATACATGCATGCATGCACACAAACAAACACATTCATTACTTCTTTTTTCAGTTTGTAAATGCTCCTATTTGTTAATTCTAGTGTCATTAGTCCATATTATATCAGCTATAGTGTAAGTTCTTATATTTTTGACCAATTGATGCAAACACACAGTCACAAAATAATAATACTATAATTATGCCGCATATTATACTGCTTCAATTTCACTGATCCTTTTCCATTTTGGTTTAATAACAATATAATTATTATGCTATAATTATTTTTTTATAACCCTATAAGCATTAATTGTTGGAGGATCTCTCAAGCCTTCACAAAAGTTAGATAATTTTAGTAAATAAAAGCATTTCGGTCATTACATGAATATCACACAAAATTGTTTACATTGTGAAGGCTCAGTCTCCCCTTTGGTATACAAGCTAGTTTGCTAACTAAAATTATTGTATAAAGCAATTAACCATTAATTGCTTCACATGCAGCGTACAAAGTGTCATGCAGAGTAATTATTACTTATGGTAAAGTTTCTAATCAACTACATGACAAAAGACAGATCCAATTAACTTACAGTAACTGTTATTTCAATGTTTCTGATATCCAAACTAGGTGATGTGAGTGTTAAAACCACAGCCACCAGTTGGTACATCAGCTTAAAGTGAAAGAACAACAATAATTATTAGTATAGGAAACCAACACGTACAATATCTCACTACGACAACACAGTCTGGTGAAAAACACACTGTATGATTAGACAATTGAGTTGGCCAATCAGATTTGCTGCATAGTTAAAGATTACCATGTACGGAAAAATAAAGTATCTTGAGATAAAATAAACTTGATGCTAGCACTTCAATAGATTATTCACTTTCATTCCAGCCAGCATCTTGAGAGTCGACATAATATTACAAAAAGTTTGAAAGCAGGAGTAAAACATTATATTGAGTTCTACTTGCAGCAGTATACGCAATTATATTGAGGAAAATCCCGTCGTACGTTAATAATAATTAATATAAGTCGCTAAGTATCATAATTATTTTATTTGGGGAAGATATTGCTACATTATATCTATTTGTTCTCTGATTGATGTGCAGTTAGACCTTATTGTAAGTATTCTTAGAAAAGACAACACACCATTAATTGAGAGAAGCCCGAATTCGTCAGCCGATAGAAACAAAAGAAAGGACTGGTAAGGTATATAATTAATAAAGTTAAACATTAACTTATTATCAGAAATAGTTGCAATTCAATATTATTAATTTTATGTAATAGTTAAAGCACGAGTGTGCATGTGCTTTAACTAGTATAAATCCCATGTTGCAAGCGGGAAATGAAACGTCTCGCTATTAGTCAGCGCTCGCTTGACAACCAAAGCGAAAAAGAATGGTCTCATAGCTACAGTGCATTCAGTTCAAAAGTAGTAAAATTGTGTTCACTGTTGGTAGTTTCTTCTTTGAAGCTTCTTGATTTCAAGGTCACCCTTCGTGCTTTGACATTTTGCCACAGTTGGAAATGGTCGTTCACAGGTAGCTACATCTAGCTAGCTAGAACTGAGGCCTCAACGACAAGAAAATGAAATGGCAAGTTGAAACACTGGCAGCTAGAGCAGCAATGACAGCACTTCAGTAGCGTTTTTCAGCACAAACTTTGTAATGGTCTCTGGGACTCAAGAACAAGAAAATGAAAGGGCCGGACTAAAGCACTGGAATGCAGCTAGAGCAGCAATCATCAGTGACAACACCTAGTGTTTTTCGGTACAAACCGAGGTTTGTATTGGTCGCTGACTCAAGAAAAGCATACACATGTAAATCTTTTTTTCATGCTAAAAGCATTTTGTCATTGATACTCAGTACTTTGTGAGCTACGGAGCTCATTTGCATATTAGATCAATTAGTGCGTGCCCTGCAGCAATGTATAATTCCCTGTGGTTAGGGCATTATAGCTTATAAATACGTAGCAACAATATAGCAACGGGATTTAAGTACAAATATACCACATACATGCATGCAGTATTTAGGGAGGTTATTGGACCAATCCTGGGCCCAAGTCAAACTTCACTGGAGGCTTTACATTCTAGAGTCTGAGAGAGTGTGAAGTGTAAGCCACTGATATTAGAAAATAATAGACTAAGCTATTTAATAATCAGTGAATTTTTTGTATGATAAACGTCACAGTGGTAATTATGGTATTCCAGCCCAACTATTATAAACATTAAATTCTATACTTGGATTACACAGACAATACATACTGTGTATGCATGGTAAAGCATTACATGCATTCATTAATTTTTTTTTTGGGAGGGGGGGGGTTAAAATTTGATAAGCCTATCAAAGTATTGAGTACAATTAAGTTTTACATATATATAACACACACACATGCATGGCAATATATACAGTGACACATAACAAGACTTCAATTGGCAAGTATAACCTAAACCAAACTTAAAATCGATAAAATGGCAACCCATCAGTTAATCATTTTACTAGCCACTTTAGTTGTTTCATTAGTGTCAACACAAACGTATTACATTGTACCAGATCACACCTACTGCCCCACTGAGACCACACCCATTAATAGTGGATCACTTCCTGTCACATTCTCTGACCACACGCCATTAAATATCAGTAATGAGAATTATAATAATAGCACACTCTCTGGTAGTGGATCATTTTCACACTACTTGAATGAAAATACAGACAATCATGACCCTCTCTTGGATAAGGTTTGCTTCACTCTAACTCAATATGCCCAGTTCCCAGCTACTACCATTTACTCCAATGTTATCCTGATCTTTGAGCCTGGTAATCACACACTTAATTCTCGTCTTCATATACAAAATGTGGGCAATCTGGTCTTACAAGTTGCAAACTCCTCCCTTAGATCAGTCGCTATAGTTACATGTACAAATTCTTCAGGCTTTGATTTAGCTACCATATCTGAAGTCAGTGTTAGTGGTCTAGAGTTCATTGACTGCCGGGAAAACTCTGTGAAATCAGTAGATCAACTAAATATGGAGGACTGTAGATTTCAAGGTGGACATGGAATGGAATTGAGGAATGTTAGCAGTGCAACGTTTGAGAAAAGCTCTTTTATCTTGCTCACTTCATTTAGTGAGGCTTGGGATCCATGGCAGAAACAATATGCACCATCAGGAGGGGCCATTGCTGCCTTTAGTAGTGATATTAATGTTACTGAATGTCTCTTTGTGTTAAATAGTGCTTATTGTGGATATGGTCATTATGGTCATGGTGGTGCAATATGGTCAGACGCTGGTAGTATTAGCATACATGGCAGTGAAATCAGTAGCAACATAGCAATTGGTGGTGGTGCAATAGGGACAGTCAGTGGTAGTATTAGCATACGTGGTAGTGATTTCAGTAGTAACACAGCAATTATTGTTGGTGGTGCAGTATGGACAATCAATGGCAGTATTATCATACATGGAAGTGATTTCAGTAGCAACATAGCAAATGTGTTAGGTGGTGCAATATTGACATTCATCAGTGGTAATATTAGCATATATGGTAGTGATTTCAGTAACAACAGAGCAGGGGATATTAGTGGTGGTGCAATATGGATAGACAGTGGTAGTATTAGCATATATGGTAGTGATTTTAGTAACAACAGAGCAGGGGATAGTGGTGGTGCAATATGGACAGCCAGTGGTAGTATTAGCATATATGGTAGTGAGTTCAGTAGCAACACAGCAGGTAATAGTGGTGGTGCAGCATTGACATTCAATGGTAACATTACCATACATGGTAGTGATTTTAGTAGCAACACAGCTATGTGGGGTGGTGCGATACAGACAGACAATGGTAGTGTTAGCATATATGATAGTGATTTCAGTAACAACACAGCAGGTAATAGTGGTGGTGCAATGGCGACACACAGTGGTAATATTAGCATATATGGTAGTGATTGCTGCAACAATAGAGCTATGTGGGGTGGTGCAATAAGGACATTAAGTGATAGTATGATTAGTATACACGACAGTTATTTCAGTAGCAACACAGCAGGTGATGATGGTGGTGCAATAATTGCAGAAAGAGGTAGTATTTTGATCAACAGCAGCAATTTTAGTAACAATAGTGCAACTAACGATGGTGGCGCTATAGAGACATACAATAGTAGTATTAGCATACGTGATAGTGTCTTCATTAGAAACACAGCAGACTCTCTTGGTGGTGCTATAAGGATACGCAGTGGTAACATTGATATACATAGTGCATGTGATTTCACTAACAACAGGGCAGATAGAGATGGTGGTGCAATATTGTCAGACAGTGGTAGTATTACAATAAATGGCAGTAGTTTCTTTGATAATAGTGTAGCTACTGATGGTGGTGCAATATGGACAAAGAATGGTAACATTAGCATCCAAGATAGTAACTTACAAAACAACATAGCAGATAGAGATGGTGGTGCAATATGGACAAATAGTGGGAACCTAGATGTACATGATAGTGAATTTAGCAGCAACAGTGTAGGCACTGATGGTGGGGCAATAGGTACAGACAGGGGTAGTATCACAATACATGGCTGTAACTTAAATAGTAACACAGCAGGTACTGATGGCGGGGCAATATGGACAGACAGTGGCAGTATAAGTATAGACAGTCAGTGTGAATTTAGTAACAATAGAGCAGCTACTGATGGAGGTGCAATATGGACTGCCAGAGGTAGTATTAGCATACATAGTAGTAATTTCAGTAACAACATAGCTAATTCAGGTGGTGTCATAAGGACAGACAGTGGCAATATTAGCATACATTATGGTGTCTTCATCAGAAACATAGCCCTCAATGATGGTGGTGTACTGTTCCTTGGTAGTGCTCCTGATAGTGTTAATGAAATCAACAACAGCAAGTTCAACCACAACCATGCTGCAGACCAAGGTGGTGTAATTTATGTCCGGTCCAGAACAATTAGTTTGACCGGACTCCTTCAAATTAAAAACAACTCCGCAATGACTGGTGTAGTCTATGCCGCACTAAAAAGCACATTGGAATTGTTTGGCAATACAACCATTTCAGACAACAGAGCATCAATTTATACTATTCAGAGCATAGTAAGATTCTATGGACACACAAACATCGTGAATAACTCTCACTCAAATGATACTGCCTTAATAGAGGGAGGAGCAATAACTGCTTCCCAGCAGAGTGATATATCATTTAATGGAGTAGTTTACATCTTGAATAATGCTGTTATCAATGGACATGGTGGAGCTATTCTATTGCGTGGAAGCACCATCCATACTCACAAGAATACAACTATTGCCCACAACACAGCACTGTCAGGTGGAGCGATATATGCCTATCAGAGTACCTTGAACTTTACTGGCACCACAACCATATCAGAGAACATTGCTATAACAAAGGGAGGAGGAATCTATGCAAGTAGTTCAGAAGTAATAATAGCAGGAGGCCAGCTCGAGTTTATAAAAAATAGAGCTGAGGAAGGAGGTGGAATTTGTTTGGAAACGCATTCTAGGCTTCACTTGAAAAAAGGTATCTCGGAATGCTTCACCAATGAGTCAGGCAATGACTGCATGAATCAATCCCTACCTAATCTTGGAGTTTACTTTACAAACAACTCGGCTGCCTATGGTGGAGCACTGTTCATCTCAGATGAAACAAGCACTTGTGACAATCAACCCTTTTCTAGAGAATGTTTCCTGCAAGAAATTGTCTCACATATTCAAGATAGTAAATTGTTAATTGTCCAAAATATTTACTTTGAAGGTAACTCAGCAAACATGTCAGGTGGGGCAATATATGGAGGGCTCTTAGACAGATGTATAATCAGTCCTGAGGCTCAAGCAAAGTATCAAAATGGACCTCAATTAGATGCAATATCTTTCCTAACCAACATTACAAACCTAGAAGAAAGTGACGTTTTGTCAGAAATATCATCTGAAACTGTAGGTTTATGCTTCTGTGGTGAAAATAATGAACCAGATTGTGGCAAATACACACCTGCAAACAAAGTCTGGCCAAAGAAGGGAGAGACATTTAGTATTTTTTTTGTTGCTGTAAACCATGTTAATAAACCAGTGGAAGCATCTGTGAGAGTATCTCTTTCTCCACAAGGTGACCTAGTCAAAGGACAGGACATTCAGCACACTACTTCAAACTGCACACAGTTGAACTTCACAATAACTTCCAAAAGTGATGAGGTTGAGCTAGTGTTGGATGCTGGGGGTCCATGTAGCTATCATAAAGTGGTTAATGTGACATTTGCTCCATGCAATTGCCCAATTGGTTTTGTTAGGACAGATGATGACTCTAATTGCAGTTGTAAATGTGATCCATGCTTATATCCTCACTATATTGATGGCTGTTCTTCAAGTAACTCATCCGTCCTGAGAAAAGACAATATCTGGATAAGTTCTGTTAGCTATAGAAACATATCTCATAATGAGTGTCTTTATCTAACTTATCCTCATTGTCCATTTGACTATTGCAATTCATCTAGGTCCCCAGTCTGGATTGATCTAAACTTGCCTAATGGTTCTGACTCACAGTGTGCCTTCAATCGTAGTGGCAAGCTTTGTGGGTCTTGTAAGGATGGTCTCAGTCTCTCTCTTGGTAGTTCACGTTGCTTGCATTGCTCAAACAACTGGCTAGCTCTACTCATTGTCTTTGCTTTAGCTGGTGTCGCACTAGTTGCTTTTCTCTTGGTTTTCAATTTGACAGTAGCTGTTGGAACAATCAATGGACTCATATTCTATGCCAACATCCTCACAACAAATCGTGCCATTTTCTTTCCATTTCAATCACCTAATTTCTTCACTGTCTTAATTGCATGGCTCAATTTAGACTTTGGTTTTGAGAACTGCTTCTTTGATGGAATGAATGGCTATGTCAAAGAATGGCTGCAGCTTGCTTTTCCAATTTACATCATTTTTTTGGTTTCCATGGTGATCATTGGCTGTGAGTATTCTACAAGAATAGCTAGACTCTTTACTAAAACAAATCCAGTAGCAACACTAGCTACTCTTATTCTACTTTCTTATGCCAAAAGCCTTCGTGTCATCATAGCTGCATTCTCTCCTGCAAAACTGGAGAATCCTGATGGTTCAAAAGAGATATTGTGGCTGATTGATGGCAACATCCGTTACTTGGAAGGAAAACATATTCCTCTGTTTCTAGTAGCTCTTCTTATTCTCCTGATGGGCACTGTATTCACATCTTTCCTTTTCTCTTATCAGTGGCTTCTGCGTTGTCCAAATAGAATGGTAAAACTAATCAAGAATGCCAGGCTTTACCCCTTCATGGATGCTTATCTTGCTCCTTACAATATCAATCATCGCTACTGGACTGGACTACTGCTTTTGATTCGTGCTTTTTTGTATATTGTGGCTGCGATTAACATTAATGGAGATCCTGGAAACAACATCATGGCTATCTACTGTACATTGATAAGTCTACAAATCGTGAAGACATTCTTGCCAGGTAGAGTCTACAAATCCTGGCTATTGGATGCTATGAACTTTAGTTTTATAATTAACCTCATTTTTTTCTCTTTTGGTTCTCTTTACATTCGAAAATCTGGTGAGGGAAATCAAAAGTCTCTTGCCTACACTTCAACCAGCATTGCTTTCATCACTTTCCTAGCCATCTTGACCTATCACACATACGCCTTTGTATTACCAAGGAAAAAACGGATTAAACTCGATTCCTTCATCCTCAAAATGAAGTTCCGACTCACCAAACAAGAAAGCACCAATCACGAAATCATCCTAGTACCTCGACCTATAGTCACATACAGTGTTGTGGACCCTGTGCCAACCTCACAGCAGCTACTAGAAAACATAAAGAAGAAAGCAAATGCTAAACAAAAGGGGGAAGTAACCACAATACTAGAGAATGAGTCAGCTACTAACACAGAACTATCTTTAGCTTCAGTGCTACCCAAACAAACCTCAAATGACAGTAATAATTCCTCAAGAAAACAAATGAGTAAATCTCCGACTCAGAAGGGGTTAGTTGATGAAACTAGAATGGACAAGGACAAACAACAAAAAGAAAACATTTACATTGAACTGGAGCCACGCGCCTCAGCATTCTCTGATATCCCTTACATCAGAGACAGTGATGAGTTGGCACTAGAGAGGGAAACTGAAATCAATGACTTCATTGAAATAACTGACTAGACTCTACTTTCTAATGCACACACACATGCACACACACAAGCTCTGTTGTACTGTATTAATTGTATGTTGTCAAAACAAGTAATGCATAAATAATCAACTTGCTTTCTGTCAAAATTTTGTAATTGTCCAACATTATACATTTAAAACTTGTATACTGTACATCATTCTGGTGCTTAATTTTAGTGTCATTTTTCTACTAAATTCTTATTTATCATTTCTGGCTAATTGATGCAAACACACACTCACATTTTCATTATTATGTTGCATATTATTTGTAATTGTAATTGTAATTGAACATTATACAGCTTCAGTTTGATCTTTTTCATTTTGGCTTTACAATGTTAGTTAATTTTTGTATCCCTACAGTAACTGTTGATAGTGACAATAAACTGAGAGTAATTTAGTCAAAGAGTTAAACATCTGACTTTACAAACAATGATACGAAGAAGAAAAGAACATCATATCTTATCAAGTTTTTGAGAGACCATAGGCTTGTTCATTTAACTTTGTAATAAATGCTCAGATACTGTTGTTGCTTTCAGTTACTTATAACTCGTGTTATATGTTACAAGCTAGCAGCTTAATTCTTAGTGTTATAATAGTACTACTTATAAACTCTCTATAGCTATTGAACACTTATACAAATCTCATGCATACTTATAGTTGTGTACATTAATCATGGATAATAAAACACTAGAATAATTATAGATCTACAATTGCAATTCGTACTTTGCTGCTAAAACATTGAATTATATATTATATTCTTTTCATAATATTGTAACGACAACCTCAATATCTATAGAGCTGAAATGGTATATGGTTACAGCATGGTTTGAGGATCGTAGGGGCAATGATAATATATCAGTCAATTTGATGCCCACAAATCAATAGAAGATTCATAATCAGCTATAGATATCATACGTACGGTAGTACGTATAGTAGGAATGGGCCACATGTCTCATAGACCCAATACAAAATGTTTATCACCATAAAAATCTAACAAAACAAAGTTAAACCCTCAAGCTTGCTCAAAGGCTCTCCCCAACAGATTACCAACTGCATGCAAGGCCTGAAACTCACAGAAACTTCCCTGGGAACTCGTAGAGAGCGCTAGTGGGAAGCCACAACAGTGCCATTTTTGTTCTCCTAACGTACTTACTTACATACTAACTGACTTACTTGAACACGGTTTCCAGAGAACCAGAATGTGTTGAGCCAACTTTGACAGCACTAGGTAAGTCTTTTTCAAGGGAACTGCATTCCTTGATACTCATTTTCATCACAAATGAGACTAAACAAAAACTAGAAAGCTTTGAAACTTGGCATATAAATTCATGTACTTCAATGTAGCAATCTTCCTGTAGGTAGAGTTCAAAGATCATTCATTATCTATCCACGTGGCATTGAACGCGCATGCGCATTAGTTACTCTAGCATTACAATGCATGTAGCTGCTACTCAAGCTTTTTGTAGGGACTAACCAGTCTCTAACAGTCTTCACACTGTAGTGTTGAAATAAGTGAATGAACAATAGCAAAAATTTCAAAGAATAAGCAGTGTAGGAATGGGCAGTGCTGTAAAAAGTATTGGAACAAGGCATGTCTCAATTTCGGGCACACGACTACTTCATTTTTTTGTGTTCAAGTCTTGGCCAATATAATCTAATCATGCCTGCTACACTTCATTCCACTATATAGCCAAGTGATAAGATTTGCAGGAATTTGAACCATTAGTATGTGATACTGTTGCTTAGCTGATAAACTTCATCTACAGATAATTCTGCATGGATCCATTTACGACAATAATTGAGGGATCAAAAATGAAAATGAAGTAGTCATGTGCCCGAAATTGAGACATGCCTTGTTCCAATACTTTTTACAGCACTGCCCATTCCTACACTGCTTACTTTTTGACATTTTTGTTACTTGTATATATAAGTCTACTCATGCAGCCTGAAGAAGATCTGAACTCAAGATCATAATTATTGAGCTGGTATTTTACTATGACAATAAAATTTAGTCCAAATAATTAAAACAATGAATGGATGTCATGCCTTTCGTCTAGTTCAAATTTTCTGATGAAAAAGACTACTTTTCAAAAATAAACCATACATGGTGACTATATAGTTGCATGCAGCTTCAGAGGGACCAATAGCAAATATATACATATTGCTGTTTTAGTATTGTATGCCAACCATTATAGACTGGTACATTTTACATATCACCTATAGCTCCATGACACTTACAGCTACAGATTAAAGTTTCTGGCCATGAAGGGCTAATTACTAAAAGGAATATACACTTAACTGGCCATTTCGCATTAAACAAAGCAAATATGGTCTAGATCTGGTTTTAGACTCTGAATCCCACACTTAATGGTTACTTTATAAACAGAAACTACGCATGCAATTGCAATAATAGTTAGCTAACACACCACCAAGATGAATAGTTTAGAAAATTGTTCGGCAATATTACTAAATAATTACTAAATACAATATAGGCGTATAGCTGGAAAATTTGGCAAGGAATTTAATTTGATGAATTGGTGAATCGTGACGATCTTTATCAATTAACGAGCAGAAACCACGTGCAGGTCAAGCTGGCTTTAGCAGTTTCTCTACTGTCCTACTATTGCTGTCTGAAAGCTCACAAGGTTCGTTGTTTGTAACTAGAGCATGCTTTTCACCTCCAAAAATGAACTTTGTACAAAATTCGCCAAATTTTAATCTTGCCAAATTTCTGGCTATACGATAGATGTTGCAATACAAACAGAATCCTCTCTAGGAAGGACAAACAGGCTGAAATGTCACCAAAGTGTGTTTTGTTCAGAGGTTAGTAATATCACACATTCAGACACTCAGTAAAGTGTGTTAACTCACTTAATCCATGATTCAGTGTGGCTGACAGTTCTCAGTGGTTCTGAAGTTGTCCTTCACTCAATGTTCCTTCATGTTTTTTTGAAATTCAAGTCTTCATGCATGAATACTCCATGCTTCAAGTGAAGAGTCTTCGGTGCTCTAGCGGTCTGTAGTCAGTGATGAGTTAGCTACATTGACATTAGTCATACAGTGATACTGACAGGCATCTTTGGGAAGAACTGACAGCTGAGTTCTTGAGTTTTGTTTTGACCTGTTTGGCGGGTTTCTAATCATGATATTCTCTCACGTGCACGTCTTCTTTTGGCGGGATCTGAGCTCACGAGGCAACAATGCCACTGAGACGTGCATGAAATCGGACTGAGTCTGACACTGTCCTCTGCATGAACTAAGTTTATATGCACTTCAGCAGCACTAAGAGACTTATTTTACTGTTCACTTCTTTGAGGTCATAAAAGTAGTGGAATGCTTTTACAGAGTAATTGCAGCATTACAAGCTGCTATGTTGTAATTAATTTTTTAGGAAGCATACCTATAGCCATAGTGCGCATGCGTATTTTACGTGTAATGATGACGTAATTTCGTCTTTCTAAAGAACGGAAATGAAAGAAATATTAGAGGCTAGAGGGTGTGTCCAAACTGACCTAATTAGTTTGTGAAACGAACCCTAGACAAAAAGTACACAGCTCTGTGATCAATTCAAGGCTAGTTCTGGTGCCCGACAGAGGACCGAGGTGAGTTAGTGATGATAGTAAGAATACTACGATCATAGCTCTTCTACTTTTATACACTATTTAAAAAATCTTTAGTATCTACACTGTGAAGTGTATGAGTGTGTGTATTTGTGTTTGTCTGTGTGTGGATTCTGTTGATTGAAACCGCTGTTAAGCTACCAAATAAATTACAAATCCCTTAGCTCTCCTTTCTCATATCAAATCTGAATTTGTAGCTAACATAACAACCCCATGTACTCAGTCTGGTGTGTTTTCCACTTTATCTGATCACTGTGGGTATTATGTTTTTCAAGTGGTCATTGAAGTTCACGTCACAGCTGTATCTGTCTCTTCATTTGTGTGTGAACAATAAGACCTTTTTACAGTTCCATTAAATTTTGTGTGTTGGCTGCGATGTATATAGATTCAGCTCATACAGTCGGCAGTCTGATGTTTTGTTATTTAGTTATGGCAGTTTTTGTGTTATTTTGTACATATAAACAGTTTTGTTTACTTACATTTGCCTGTAAAATTTCTGGTAGAACAGTACTTATTTCTAGAACAATAAAAAACCACTCAGTTCTACATTGTATGCCCATGAAGCTGTATGTACTGTCAGAATTATGGTGTGGATATTTTGTAGGTATGCTCACTAATTTGTGTTAATCAGATCAAGCACAATTTATAAATCAAATGTGTAAATTTGATAAACACTCTAAAAAGGTTTAAGTTAATTGTGATAATAAGTGCTGGAAGGCTAACAACAGTGGTGTGTTGATTCTGAGCATGTAGCTTTTTTGCCTATAAACACACAAGTTTTGGGGTTGCTTTACTTAAAGATCACGTAGGCTCCTTCACGTAGGACCTCTGTTATTATAAGAGGGTGTAGTATGGGTTAGTAAAACCAAGAAANGTGCAACAACCATTATGTTTGTTTACCTACCTTTTATGTCAACATTCCTGGCTCCTATTTTCCAATGCTGAGGCTCTGCCTATCATGTTACAACAGCAGGCTTGAAGGTATGTGTACTGTTGGTCCATTCAATTTCCTAGTACCAACNACAAGTTTTGGGGTTGCTTTACTTAAAGATCACGTAGGCTCCTTCACGTAGGACCTCTGTTATTATAAGAGGGTGTAGTATGGGTTAGTAAAACCAAGAAACCAAGGCTAGGCTTGCTCTTGAAGATTTAAGAACCCTTGTGCCTTGAAACCACTAAGCCTAAACTACACTTTAAGCCTAGAAACCTGTAGCTATCTGTTAAGACACACCTTACTTGTGGTATGATAAACTTCCAAAAAAAAAAAAGACAGCCACCTAAGCTAGTGCTAGGGTTGCATGTTGTTGTCACTGCCAGAATAGTTTTAAAATTGTGCATATAAGTTTGTGCCTACATTATAGAATGCCAAGTTGTATTGTGCTCGTTATGTAATCTTTATGGTATCTGTGTACAGATGCATGAACTGTATCAGTACAATTTTGTGCTTCTGGTGCATATCATGTCTTACTGTTTCACCTTCTGGTTCATGTTCATCCATTGCTACACATTGCATCAGGTGAAGTGTGTGATGTGGTGTAGTTTTCATGTATTGTGTTTCCTGTTGGTAAACAACATTGTGTTTCACTATTGTCAGCAACTCTACAGGTCCTTTTGCATTCAAATCTATTGTGAAGATCTCATTTCTCTCAATCTCACTACATGGACGGCTATAGTCCACAAAGTAGCGAAAAACTTGACAAATTGTACTGGTTATTGTGACCGACAGGTTTATATGTGACTCAGTCTTTGCAACAGCACTCTTTACTTGCCTACACTACATAAATTTGAAGCATTACTTTTGCTAATTTCCATAAACACAGATTATGGAAGCTCCTTTGAAGTATGTAGTTTTTGATTGTGCTGGACTATCATTTTGAAAAATCACATATTCTATGTTAACTACCAGGCTATGTATGGTTGTAATATAATGCTCCTATTATGACCTGATAATGTTTCATCGACAGTCCTGGTACTTTTCTTTGGATAACAAGAGAAATTGCTCATCATATCTTTTTGCCTTTCCTGTTCCACTCATTGGAATGAATCATGCTAAAGGACATAGTTGTGTAGTATGTAGCTCTTACTGGCATGGATTTGATGTGATCTGTCATGCGTATTATGTGTATGCATGTGTGTGTATGTGTGTGTATGTGTGTCCATTGTGTGTGTGTGTGTGTGTGTGTGTGTGTGTGTGTGTGTGTGTGTGCGCGGTGTGGTGTGTCTCAGGTTTTTTTCTTTAATTCAGAAACCCTTTGTGTTGATGTGTGTGTTGTAGTGACCACATCTACACAATTTCCACAGCTGGTGCCAGTTATGTGTGTTGTTGAGCTAACAAGTGTGAATGTCAGCTGTTGCATGTTACATTTTAAGCTGAGCCAGCAATAAGCTGTGGTCTGAGTCGCCACTGACAGTATATGGAGCCTAGTGAGTGGTTATTTTTCTTTAGCTTTGATCAACAGAAACTTGTGTAACTATGTAAGTGAATGCTTCATGATTCATTAGAAAAATTTTTGCAACAGGATGCAAGAATGATGAGGGATCAACAGTGAAAATTAAAAAGTAGTTTTGGCAAACCTCCAGACATGCCTGTTTCCTTCCTTTTTATATTTAGCACTGCCCTACCTACACTGCTAAAAAATTTTTGTTAAATTTTATGTATATTAGTGAATGTGTCCAAAGGTTGCTCCGTGCAGTGAATTCAAAATGGTATTTTGACTAGAGTGATAATTATTGTAATTCTTTATTGCTATATCAGTTGTCATTATAAATACCACTCTGAAGGAAAAATTGCCACGTGGATGAAATTCAGTGCCTATTCCTTGAGGTAAAATGAACCTCGCTCCTATAATTTAGGATAATATTTATTACCGCAGAACACAATGCATGTTTCAGTCATTAGCAGTAAATGTCTCCATCCTTCCAGGATACACCCTGTATTAAGTCATCTTAATTGCCTAGAATAGCATTTGAAGAGCAAAATAGAGTAGTTACTCGGTAACCCGGTAGTATATAAGCGTGTAAGTTGAGTGCTTAGTGCCATACCAGTGTATATGCACTTTGTCACTTGGAAACATACATGACATTATCCCATGCATCATTATAACTCAATGATCATGTTCCTTTTTTGCAGTAGCCAATAGTTTTCTTGAGTATATGCATATNTGTGTGTGTGTGTGTGTGTGTGTGTGTGCGCGCGGTGTGGTGTGTCTCAGGTTTTTTTCTTTAATTCAGAAACCCTTTGTGTTGATGTGTGTGTTGTAGTGACCACATCTACACAATTTCCACAGCTGGTGCCAGTTATGTGTGTTGTTGAGCTAACAAGTGTGAATGTCAGCTGTTGCATGTTACATTTTAAGCTGAGCCAGCAATAAGCTGTGGTCTGAGTCGCCACTGACAGTATATGGAGCCTAGTGAGTGGTTATTTTTCTTTAGCTTTGATCAACAGAAACTTGTGTAACTATGTAAGTGAATGCTTCATGATTCATTAGAAAAATTTTTGCAACAGGATGCAAGAATGATGAGGGATCAACAGTGAAAATTAAAAAGTAGTTTTGGCAAACCTCCAGACATGCCTGTTTCCTTCCTTTTTATATTTAGCACTGCCCTACCTACACTGCTAAAAAATTTTTGTTAAATTTTATGTATATTAGTGAATGTGTCCAAAGGTTGCTCCGTGCAGTGAATTCAAAATGGTATTTTGACTAGAGTGATAATTATTGTAATTCTTTATTGCTATATCAGTTGTCATTATAAATACCACTCTGAAGGAAAAATTGCCACGTGGATGAAATTCAGTGCCTATTCCTTGAGGTAAAATGAACCTCGCTCCTATAATTTAGGATAATATTTATTACCGCAGAACACAATGCATGTTTCAGTCATTAGCAGTAAATGTCTCCATCCTTCCAGGATACACCCTGTATTAAGTCATCTTAATTGCCTAGAATAGCATTTGAAGAGCAAAATAGAGTAGTTACTCGGTAACCCGGTAGTATATAAGCGTGTAAGTTGAGTGCTTAGTGCCATACCAGTGTATATGCACTTTGTCACTTGGAAACATACATGACATTATCCCATGCATCATTATAACTCAATGATCATGTTCCTTTTTTGCAGTAGCCAATAGTTTTCTTGAGTATATGCATATCTATATACCATTGTGTAATTTGAGTACATACTACCATGTAGTTTGTCACTGGAATACATGCATAGATGACGACATCCAAAGTGCATCATATAGTATAATGTCTCAGGCTTGGTGTAAAGGAATCCCACCGTGGAAGACTGTATCTAACTTCCTAAATCGATCTAGACAGTGTTAGAAAATTGCAAATGGGCTTCAGTATGTTGGCAGTGATCGTACCATGATGAGTCGTGTGTATTATGCACACACAGCGTTGTAACTAGATGTTCACTTGTTGTTTTGTGCCACTTGTGTAAATGTATTTTGATGATAATTGAGATTGATCAGTCATTTATAGTTACTTAGTTAAAGTGTGATACAAGCCTTGTTTTGATCAGTCATTTATAGTTACGTTAAAGTGTGATACAAGCCTTGTTTTTACGCAAACTTAGATATATACTTTCTGATAAATTTCTTGCACTTAAGCAACAGTTTTATGACTAGAAACCAACATTACAAACTGCCTTAGGACTTCGGTTAAAATTCAAACGATGCAGAAAAGTGAGGCTACCTATTCTTCCTCGTATTTATAGAGCTTAGCCTTATGTTGATGAACCAGTATCAAAATTTCAACTGTTTATTATCTGAGGCTGTATACATGGTTTCTACATGTGTGATGTAGTTGACACTCTGGTTTCTGTGTGTAGTTTAAGTGTGTGAAAGCTTGCATTGCAAGTGTACTTCCTATTCTGTGGTTTTGTAGTTCTTGTTTCAGGACAGACCACTAGCACTATGGTATGGTGTCACTGTGATGTGTCTATTGGGTTCTATTTGTACTGAGAAGTATTTTATTGTTCAACAGCTCATCAGTGATGTGTGTTGAATGTACAACTTGTGTATGTCACCTCTTTCTGTTCACAAGGTGTTTGCAGTTCTCTCTCTCTCTCTCTCTCTCTCTCTCTCTCTCTCTCTCTCTCTCTCTCTCTCTCTCTCTCTCTAACCTTTCTCTATTCATGATCTTATAAATAATTTGACCTCTTAAAGAATATGAGGATGATCATAACTGAGCTCATGTCAGAATCTAAAGATAGTGATTTATCTCTTTCACAAGAGGAAGTTGAGGTAACTCTTGTGGTTAGCTGCAACCGTCCCAATCCTACTCACCACTTCCTGTTCTATACTAAGATAACTGGCATTAGCATGTTAGCTGATATGGTGTATCACACCTTCTGCTACTGTCTGTTTCTTTGTCACCATATAACTGGGACCATTGCATTGTCAGTATTGATAAAGGAAGTATTAATAAACCGATGGGTTAGGAGTCCGTTATGTACATTAAAGGAACTATGTCACTTTAATATTATAAGCGCTGTTTTATAACTAAACATTGATGTTTTGTGACGTTTTATAACCTTTTTGTTTGTTTCTAGTGCAATCGTATGACGTTCGGATATTGTGTGTTTGTCAACAAAAAACGTCAGGCATTCTATTTTTGGTAACAAAACAGTGCTTATATATAGTGACATAGTTCCTTCAACTCAGCCTTCTACCAAAAGATATAGTATAGGAGATTACATTGTAGGTGTAGCTGTTTTTGATGTGGTTCTGTAGGTTCGGTCACAATATCTGATGATAGAAAGAAGTGTGTGCATTATGGTTTTACCCAACAAAGAGGTGCCATTTACGGTCACTAAATTGTGTACTGTATTCCCATAGGAGGCTGCTAGATGTAACCTGCACATGCACACTCTGCTATGATTCTTTTTATGTTTTTGTGTATGCATACATAGTACTCTTGCATCAGCTGTAAAGTTCAAAAATGTGATAAAATGGTTGAGTGTAAGAGATACAACACAAATGTACCCTGTATGCTGAGCTGGCAATTTCTTTGATTGCAATCTAATGTTGTAGTTGAAGTTTTTTACAGCAAGGTTTATCAGCTTGGCAAAGGTATACTCGAGCTCGAGTCATACTACTTCTGGGTCGGGTTGAGCCCCTCACTGACAGTTCGAGCAGACATCAAAAATGAAGAGTGATAAACTGATGTTATGTAGTAAGACAACCTTGTGGAAGTTGTTCCTGGAATGCAATTTGAGTTATCTTTGAGCTACAATTGCCTGAAATCGAAGATTATAACCGAACAAAATCAGTACAGTTTGTCCTGTCACCAGCTAGCACTACTCAGCATTCAACCTTCAGTTACAGGCACTCCAGTGTACCCATAACATGACTGTAGAAATAGTGTGTACTGCACGTAGGCTATTGATTGTATGTCTCTCCTGAGAATTGATGCTAATGATACTGATTGGATTAAGTGAGGGGGAGGTGGTGTAGAGTGTCATTTGTTGGTTTGCTTCTTAATCTGTGTTGTGTACACACATCGTTCATTCATTAGGGTTTATGTGTGGTGACAATGGTATACACATTATGTGCTCAAAGTGATATGCATGGTTGTCGTGATTTGAGGTCACCTTATATGCTGACTCATACTAATAGTAATTAGCCTGTACTTGTGTGTGCAGTAGCATTAATATTCTCTCTCTCTCTCTCTCTCTCTCTCTCTCTCTCTCTCTCTCTCTCTCTCTCT